>JAZHYW010037413.1:0-22146 GCA_037355805.1 Ixodes ricinus
TTGGCCAAAGATGGTGCATTCTTTTTGTAAAATTTGCAAAGAGCGAACTTACCTGAGGAAAAAGTAAAGAAAGAAAAAGGCTTAGCTCCTATAGAGACGCGGCGAAGCCACCGGTCGTGAAACTATACGGCGCCGTTTCGCACGGGAGACAGGAGATGGCGCAAGCGGTCAAGATGCTAACTGACGCCAACAAACGAGCATATGGCGCCGAGAGCCGGCGTGATTAGCAGACGATCCTTTCGACTCAAAAGTGGCACGAGCTTTTCTGATATCAGTTGTCAATGCGTTATTTTATTATCCTTCCTAATAAAACACATTGAATGGACACGTAATCGATTAAAAAAGTGGTTTGTCGAGATATTTTGACTGTTTCTTTGGGGGGTACTTATGTCGTCTGTTTTGCAGTTCACGATAAAGCGTATGCTGCGATTGCCTCTTCCTGAGTTCTCGCCGCCTGCGGAACGCGCGCCGCTTTTGAGTCGAAAAGAATGTCTGCTATTCATTTACGGCTTTCGGCGCCGTATGCTCGTTCGTTGGCGGCAGCTGGCGTCGCGACCGCTCGCGCCATTTCTTGTCTCCCGTGCGAAACGGCGCCGTACTGCTTGAAGACCGGTGGCTTCGCTGCGTTTCCATAGGAGCTAAGCCTTTTTCTTACTTTACTTTTTCCTAAGGTAAGTTCGCTCTTTGCAAATCTTACAAAACAAATGCACCATCTGTGGGCAACGCTGCGCAATGTCGTAGATTGAAAGGTTAAGAAACCGAAATTTGCGGTCGATTTAAAGAGCCTGGCCGCTCCTTGGGACACCCAATACATTATAAAAAAAGAAGAAAAAAAAACTTTCTCATGCCGTAATCTACACCGACTCTTTAAGTTGCCTAAAGACAGACACTTCAATGAAGCATGTAACAAATCGACTTGTTGCTGGATTAAACAACACGATTATCTTGGCTGCCAAGAAAAATCTGGACATTATCCTATGCTGGGTTCCAAGCCACTTTGGCATTCCTGGAAATGAGGCGGCTGATTGCGCATCTAGATTTGCTAACAATAGAGAAATCGATACATACCAAGTATAACACAACGATTACAACAACTCTTTGAAGCGTTGCATGCAAGCAAAGTGGCAGTTGCAGTGGAACAATGAGACCGGCAATATTCTACCAGAAATCAAATTCTTCTCTAGGCGAGGGGGAGAGTGCTCGACATGGGAAGCGCTTTTATGAGGTCATACTCTGTAGGTTACGAATTGGTCATGCCCGTCTCATACCTGGACATAAATTGAGTGGAGAGGATGCCCCTGAATGTGGACACTGTAACATACCTCTAAGTATTATGCATATACTTATTGAATGCCCTATGTATTATCAATGTCGTTATAAGCACTTCTCACTACTTTATAAAGAACACATTCCACTACACCTTGTCTTACTACTAGGTGATGAACCGTTCATCCCGCGCAGCTGTGTTTTTAACTTCCTCACAGAAATTTGCCTTCTACATAGAGTGACCATATTTCTCTCAAGGAAGAAAACGGAACATCCCAGCGCGGGGAGGGGGGGGGGGGGGCGTGTTCACCATTTTCGCCAAATATTCGTGTTGCCAGCCAAGGTGCTACATGCCTGCTATATCTAGTAACTAAAAAAAACATATTTCTATACACGCGTCTTCGCGAGAGAAAAAGTGTTTGTGGGCAAGAAAACTTCTAAATTTCACTCTCTGGTTAATTATTTTAAAGTACCTACGGTTAGTTTTGTAAAATATATTTCGAACGAGTAGGCATAGCTTCGGTTTGCTTCAACTCACTTGGTGCTAGTTTCGAAACTATGCACTCGTGCGCAAATGGGACATGATTCTTTATTGAGACAAAAAGACAGGACGACAAAAGCGGACCCGAAAAACGGGACTGTCCCGGCCAAAATGGGATGTCTGGTTCTACTTCTACACCGACTGTGATCTTACTTCCTATCCTAAACACATGGTCATATTTTTTACATTTATACATATCGATGTTCATAGTTTTATCACATATTTCGCTACTATAGCTGTTTACTCTTCCTAACCCCATACTGCAATAGTCTACGCTTGATGCAGTATCACCTTAGATGGCCGATGCGCCATAAACCTACAATCAATCTATCAGTGTTATACATCGAGAAGTAGGCATTAAAACTCCCCGATGTCTCCCTTTTTACCACGGGGAAACTGGCGTTTGCCCCTAACACGGCCAAGTGCAACATCGCCTTCGGGCCACAACACATAAAGATTTGTAGTATTCGGAATATCCTGGATAAGGCATGCAAAATCTGCTCAACTTGTTCAATGAACTATAGCAAGCAAGAGTGCTCCCCAACGACTGCAAGCTCTCGACTGTCATACCCATCCCCAAACAGGGAAGGTTCCTCACTATATCACTCCCGAAAACCTGGCCTCCATTCTCAAGGACAGTTTTTTCGAGAGGTAACTCTTCCACCCTCACACGGCGCCTTTTCTGACAAAATGATTCGGACACTGGTTTTTCATGGAATTTACGCTGATATTTTCAAGGATAGCTTACATCTTGCTCTCGACTTTTGCAGCTTCCACTGCAAACGTTTGGTTCAAAAAGCCGGCAATCTTAAACACCAATCCCTCAATATAAGGATGTAGCGACTCGTACTTCACTAGAACCAGATACGGCTAGTCTCTTTTAGCGTACCATGACCGAACGCTTTCGTCATAATTTTCGACACCTTTTAGACCATCAACGAAAGTCTCAACAAACTTGTCAAAAGTTATATTCTGGAGTTATATCCATAGACCAGAATAATGTTTGTGTGAATGCAGAAAGACACGAAACAGTCCTTCGGATTTCATGCCATGGTAGCAGATTCAGAGGTAAGTGAGTGAAGATTATTTCTGAATGTGTTGTCAAAATGCCGTCCATACCAAATTTCTCCAGGAAGACTGCTTCCGGAGTTGCGCCCTTGCAGACCTGGTATAATCCCTAAAGAGTTTCCATACTGAGGAAATGTGTCCAGGATGATGTTGCCTTGTTCCGGCTTGTAGACCAGGCCGCTGCGGTAATCGTGTTTGAGGAAGGGACCAGCAAGGCAGTGGCCAACGATCATCTTGTGAAAAGAACGGTCCTCGTATTTTATGCTCTTGGGGAAGGGGGGGGATCTTAATGCGCACACATCGGTCGCGTGTTAGACGTGATAAATTCAGTGAGATACTGTGCTTTTGTTTATTATAATATTAATAGATGAGTACTTTTCTTTGCACAAAAATCCGTACCGTCAATGCCTATGGGGCTTGTGTGACGTGACCCAGCAGTCGTACAGCCAATCTGTTCAAACGCTGTTCCTCGCGTTGAACAGAACAGAACGAGGAAAATAATCCCTGGAGAAGGGGAACAAGAGGGACAAAGGACAAACCGAAATTTCCAAACACAGCTAGGCGACTGGTGCGCGACCGAAAAAATCCGCCTGGTCCGGGTATCGAACCCGGGACCTCTCCATTACAGGTGGAGCGCTGTACCAACTGAGCTAACCAGGGGTTAGACGGCAGTAGAGCAAACGGGTTTTATGAGCTGCCACCTGTCTAATACACTGGTGTTAGACTGGTGGCAGCTGATAAAACCCGTTTGCTCTACTGCCGTCTAACCCCTGGTTAGCTCAGTTGGTACAGCGCTCCACCTGTAATGGAGAGGTCCCGGGTTCGATACCCGGACCAGGCGGATTTTTCGGTCGCGCACCAGTCGCCTAGCTGTGTTTGGAAATTTCGGTTTGTCTTTTGTCCCTCTTGTTCCCCTCTCCAGGGATTATTTTCGTCATTCTTGTCCAGCTCGCTTGCACCTTCGCATTTAATTGCGTAATAATTAGAACAGAACCACTTTTTTTTTTTAGTCGAGTACAAAGCAGATAACTTTTCTTTTTGCGAGATGTAAATGGAAAGCAACGAAGAGGCAAGAAATTCAGTGATTGTGGTGTGCATTCAGTAAATACACCACCAAAGTTTCAATTACTATTCATAGTAGTAAATGAGTCATAAAAATATAATTTGAACAATAGAAACGATCACTTTCAGATAGAGGTTTTAATTAGTTCTAATAGAATAAGCCATTCAAATATATAAAATGCGATATTCGGTAAGGACACAAACAGTGCTCAAAACGAGGACGTAATTCTAATTGTTTCACTTACAACTCGTTTGAGATCTTTGACCTCTTTGTGTGCGGCTTCTTTCTCCGACCACTGTGCCGTGCAGTTGTTGTATTCTTGTATATATGTTGCTATTTCAAAATTGGCCGCTTTGATTTCTACGTTCCTTTTATGCTCAGTAAGTCTGTCATTCAAACACTCGGAAAGTGATACGGCCCGTTCGCCCCATGCCGATTTATTATGGGGCGACAAATAATAGGCCCATTTGTCAAAGCGGAACATTCCCATAGGATAATAGGTCCCTCGGGCCACCAGTCATAACAGGGGTCTAGGCCAACTAGTTAACGGCCAGTGAGGGGATCGACATTTGCGGAAATGCCAAGAGCAATTAACAGCATCGAGGCTTGGCTCCAAGAACTGGAGGTATTAATCCAGTATCTCCTAAGTTTTTCGTAGCAACAAACTCGAATCACATTATTTTGTTGGAGGGGCGGGTTAGTTGGGGTTTCGACGTAAAATAACTACACGTTTCTGAGCACTCGTCGGGGTCGCAAACTTGGGATATAATGTCCCGGTATCACGAAACATGTAAATTCATTATCATCACCACTGCTCGTAGATGAAGAGAGACAGATAGATAGAGAGAGAGAAGAGAGAGAGAGAGAGAGAGAGAGAGAGAGAGAGAGAGAGGGGAGAATCAAGACAGTGCCGCGATTTCTCAAAAAAATGATGGCGACATACATGACCAAGTTTCCTCTCTTCCATCAGCCATACTTTGTTCTATGTAAATATATACTTCATAGTAAAGCTATGTTCGTGGTTTTTGTGGCTAGGCGTGTGCTCAGCGAAACTTTACGCTAATGAAAATTTGCGTGTGTTTTTAATTTTCTTTCTTTAAGAGAAATGTGGGCGGTAGTTCCCCCAACATCTGGGCCTTTCTGGCAAGAGCGAGCAGTCCTTGACGCAAACGAAACTCGCTCAAGCAGAAAGCGGCACTACATCTTCAAGTGTGTCGAAGAAGCATGCCGTGTGCAACAAGCGGATTCAGATTGCCGTCGACCGCTACGCCAGTCGCAACCGTCTAGAAACATTGAGGGCAGCAGTCCAAAAATATTGTGTGTTTAAAAAGCTAAGAACTCGACTAATAAACATTTTATTTTCAAGTGTAATGTGACGCAATTGGTATTCACTTATTAATTAGGTACTAACTTTCTTTGCATTTAACTGTGGCAGCCGCTGTTATACAAGCATAAACAAAATCGATACGTCCAAAATGATGGGCGCAAGCCCGGTGAAAGTGATTATGAGCTAAGTCGATTTCGCGGCTCACTGTATAAAAATGCTCCTGAACTATAGTCATCATTTTAACAAATAAATAAATTTAAACTTTCGTTTCCGTGCTTCGTTACAATATTATATGACGAACTATCCTGTGACGAGTTCCCCTATGACGAATTATCTTATGTGACATATTGCTTTAGTAACAATTGGCCAATGACGAATCGGCATGTCACGAACGGGCCTACACTCACCTGGAAGTTGGCCCCACATACTTAAACACACACGCTAGAGGTATCTCATTCAATACTCCTCCCTGGCAAGGTACCGATTTCTCTCTAGAGTCTTTCTGGCGCCCCTTCCATTCTCTTTGAAGTGGTGTAAGGTTGCCCAACTTGAAATTCGTATTGAAAACCACATTTACACCAAAGTTGTTGGCACGAGCTGTCACGTTGTGAGAAATCGCGTGGAAGTTGTTTTAACACACAATGTAAACTTACACTAACTCGCCTGCGCCCTTACTGTGTTTTCGTTAAATAATGACACGCACGCTGACAACACCACGTGCAACATCGCGAGGTCTAAGTTTCAGAACGTGTGCCGTTGTCAGTAAGCCGTTCTGATCTCGTACCAGCAATTGGTAGTAAGAAACACCTAGTAAAGTTTACAGCACTGGTAACTAAAATTTGTAAACTAAAAACACCACCCGAGAACACCCAAAGCCAAATTTTTGTTTTGTTTTATTAGTCCCAGGAAGCAGTATCCACAAATGCGAATTCAGTCTCTTAAAGTCTTTTAAAATGCGCGGCGTGACCCTTCCCGTTTCTTGCTTAGTGCTTAGGCTTTCATGTTGGAGCAGTCTTATTGGTTACGATGCGATAATAAGATGCTGTGTACTAACCCCGTCCCGTGTTTCAGAGGTTATATTTGACTATATTATTATTAGTTTTGTTTTATTTTTATTTTTACTATTATATTGACATTACAACAGAAAATGTGTTTATCGGTACGACAGTGGGGACAAGACCATTAGTATTCCTGCTCGAGCACGTTACCGGGTCATAAACATCTAAACAACTTCCTTCCGGTTCAGAAGCCAGTCCACGCCATCCCAAAGCTTTGGCACAGAAGTGCCCTCCATTTTCTTGAAGAACCTTTCCTCCAGTCGCCACGACTGTTCTACTGAAAAGTAATTTCGCCAGTCTCCAACAACGCCCTTCCTCACAAACTGTACTTCCCAATCCTTTTTCATCTTTGCCACGCTCGTACCATCAATTACAGCCATCATTTTTGCTTCGTCTTCAGCAAGCTCCTTCGCGAGTCGGTCATCCAAAAACCAGCGATCTTGAGCACCGATTCCTTTGTGTCAGCATGAATCGACTCATAGGTGAGAAACAGCACGTTAGGTTCGTCTTTTTGCGTACCAAGATAGTAGGTTCTCATAGTAGCTGCCGAAATCCGTGAGGCCTTCGACGAAAAGCTCAAAATACTCGTCAAAAGTTCCATCTTGGAAACAGTAACTGGGAATTGCCTTTGTGTGATGGTAAAAAGACACGCAACAGTCTTTAGGGTTCCTGGCCACGTATATGTACTTAGTGGACGGCGAGAAAGGCGACAAGTGAAAGGGCAGGTGGGTGAAGATGACTCGCGGTCTCTGGGCCTTGAGAATGCCGTCTAGACCGTTCATCTCAAGGAAGCTCCATCCCGGCGTGACACCCCTGCAGACTCGGAAGCACGCCTTGACGATTTCCAGCACCCAGTGAGTGCCGCACTTGGGGAAGGTGACCAGGAAGATGTCGCTTTCCTGCGGCTGGTAGCGAAGGCCGCTCCGGTAGACCTCTTCCGAAAAGGATCCCGGCAAACGGTGGCCATCGATGATCTGGGCGGCGGGTCGGTCTCTCTCCTCATCCTCTGGGACCGAAGGCAGACGGCGTTGAACTGTCAGTCTGAAACTGTTTTGGGCCGGTACGTTAATGGCCTCAAAAGTAAACTCCTTTAGAAGTTTGCACACCAGCCAGAGACGCGCTCTAGGCACCATAGTCTGACTTCCAACACCGCCTGCTAGTTGTGCAAGCAGACACGCGGCAGCCTACGGCGTCGTCTATTATTCCACCACCGTCTATCGTCGTCTGCAATGCCGTAGGACTCGACCATGAAAGCGGCATACAAGCGTTCCATCATGCGTTCCATCATGCGTTCCATCATGCGTTCCATCATGCGCGGCGTGAAGTGGTTCGTTGATTCTCTGAAGGAATATTGTTCCGATAACTTTTAACGTACCTATTAAAACTTGTTGTTTTCCTAGTTCGTGCATGATGCAGTCTAAACGTTTTTGCGCAACACAAGGGACAATCACACGAGAGTAGACACGGACAAGCGCTTGCCCGTGTCTACTCCCTTGTGATTGTCCCTTGTGTTGCTCAAAAGCTTATAGACTTTAACGTGTCTGTATGAAAGGTGTGTTAAGCCACATTGCAGGCGATTTGTCACCAGACAAATATATCAAGGTGCTGGATAAGCAACCATGTCATGTTGAACGCTGTAACAACACTTGTGGCCAATCGGTGCACCGCGTTTTGACTCGACAACTAGCGCCCTAGCATACTGTTTTCCGAATGGTGCAAGCTTACGCTATCACATCCTAAAGGCCGGAACGCGTGCACAAAAGAAATAAAAAGAACAACCGAAAATTGCGCAAAACTTGAAAGATACAAAATATTGATCTATGATATATATTTTCATGACAAAAGAACCCTACGTATACATCTTTTTTGTTTACCCTCGTTCGCAACAACTTATAGTTAAAACATCCGGTATGGGCGACGCAAAAAAGCAATACATTAAAATCTGCATTAAGTAAAAAAACAAAACAAAAAAGTGAAGAGGTAGAAGGAAAACGATTCACAGCCGCAATAAAAAATGTGAACGCCTTCCATTTGAATGGCGATGACAAAACTATGTTTTCCCCAATACCAGAAATTACTCTTTAAGATGACGACGACTACGCAGAGATCAGTTGCAGATACTGCATGTAGAGTACAGAAATACCAAATATAAGCATCTTATCATTATCTACATTTCGACTATTGGCTAATATTTAGGCAGTATAGTGGGAACTATAAAAACGCGCGAACAGAACCTCGGGAATCTTTTTATTTCACTTAGACACTATTGAGGAGTGCTGAATCTCTCCGCTCAGGTGTGATCTCTGACCGAGCATTTTAAGCCACACCAGGAAGTAGGTCAGAGAAAAGCCTAACTTTAGCCAAATTTGGCAATCCTCACCTGGGCCAAATAAGGCATTGCTCCAAGGCGCACCTATAGTGCGAAAGTACAAATCATTGATATTTCTATGGCTTTTTTCGTTGTCACATTATTGCCAAAGAGCCAGACATGAGCCATAAATGCCACATAAAAGCCATACAAGTTACAACCCGAAGTGAAGTGTTTGGAAATTTAGGCTCCAAAGTTGCCAGGTGAAAACCAAACAGTCAGGCAGCGAAGCCTCACTCTGGCACTTGCTTGAAAATTTAACGCCAGAATGACCAGACTCTTGCCAAAAATATATCTTTTTTTTTGGTTTTTAAGACCCTAAATTGCCGGACAAATGACGCAAAGAGCTGCACTACCTGGGACTGTAGTGGTTTTGACGACTGCCTTTCAGTTCTTGGAGAGTAAAATAAGAAACATCGGCAATGCGTTGCTAACTTTGTCACAGGGTGTACCTCAGACCTTATTTCGAACTTCAGTAAAAGCGGATGTGTAAATGCCGTGTTTATTTACATTCAGGAGGTGTTCCTCAATAAAGTTCGATACCCTGTAAGATTTTCCCATCCCGCGTCGCTCAAGCACCGCCAAGAAACTCGTTCCTTCATGACCGCTGCCCCCGCCCCCCTCCCCCCTTTTTTTTTGTTGAGAAAGTCGCTTGTTCTTCAGGTTGCAATAGAATGTGTTTCGTTATTTATAGTAAATGATTCAGTTTACATATTTTTAAAGTTGAGGAAGTAAAGTTAAAAGTTGAGGTGGTAAAGGCTGTTCGTTTTTCTCTAATTTGTTTATGAGACTGCCAATGTGTGAAAAAAAATCCAACGCATGTCTTACAGGTTATGAATGCCAAGGACTAATTCCAAGACGTGTTTAGTGTAAGTACGAAACTTGTTGCATCGCCCCTTTAAAAAAATGCACCAGAATCTTCTTTTGCTCCTTCATTATCACCAATCATTGTTCCTCCGCGATGCGCAAAAGTGCGGTACGCAGGCGCACTCGGCGTAGAGGCAGCATTACTCGTCACGGCTACTGCATTTCTTGGTTGTTCGGCGGAGTGATATATTTTCGTGGATGGAACTCGGTGGGGCTTATGCGGCTTATTTTTAACATGTACCTGACTTAAAAAAATGGTAAAGCAAAATTTTGATAAACAAAATGCAGGAGATGTAGGCGGGACGCTACAATCCCTACAACACTACTCGTAACGCTATATCTCGAATGGACGGCCGTATTTTTGAAAAAAGAGGTCGAGGTTGAACCAGGCCGGCGAGTCACGTAACGTAGAGATATCTCGTTTCCGCCTCTCTTCACTTCGCTCCCTCTAGGCGGCGAGGCGGAGAAGACACGAGGCAGTTCCCTCTCCTTCTCGGAGAAACATGACGTGAACATATCTGTCAAATCCGCCTCCTTTTTCTGAAAAATACGGTTATCTGTTCGAGATATCGCTGTATGAGTGATGTTTTGGTGTGTGTAGCATCCCCTTGCACGCTTTTGCCGCGTGTTTTGTGGAATCCGGATTTCGGTTCAACATCCCTCTAAATGCCCCGTTGAAATACTGTACGTAAAAAACAGAAAAAAAAACAGGTCAATTATCGTACAGAGTCAAGGCAAATTAGCCATATCTAAAGGGCAGACGCAGTAAACTGTACGGAGATTCACAGTGTTCAATTCACCTTCTTATAACTAGATAAATGCGAACAAGGATATAGTGGTGAGACTGACACTTCAAGAACGATTTAACACGGAATGTGGTTTGCTTGGCGTTTCCGATGAGACAATCGGCATGAACGAGCGTCAGAACGAGCGTCATATTGACCGTCACCAGCGAGTGACATGCTGGGACAGTTACAGACTTTACAGTTTTAAATAAAGAAAAGATAAAGTTCGAGCCCCAGCTGGGCTTGAGCCTGGGTCAGTCGGGTGTCCTAGCTACCAAACTATTTACAAAGCTTTTCTTCATGCAAAACTTTCTTTATAATCCATACACAATTATTAACGATATGAAAATAATCCCACACGATAATTGAATAACTTCTCTAACTGGCTATGCGGAAGCTACTTAAACAACCAGACACCACCTATTAACATGTCGTTTCAACCTTAACGAGGCTTGTCTTAGAGCTCAATACATTTCAATTTAATATTGAATACTTCAGACAGTGTGTCAGATCTGATGTTAATGTCCAGTTTCAGCCAGCTGTAAAGAGCAGTCTGGCAACCTGAATAAACCAGTTTCGTTACAAGACAAACTCGATGCATGGTGTCAGAAGTGGCTGGTCCCGCAAAAAGGGCGGTGAACTAAGAAGAAAGCAGAACCCTGGACGTGCTCAAACCTCCCGAGGGCCTGAGCTTGACAAGGAACGTAGCGGAGAACTGGCAACGGTTCAAACAACGTGTGAAACTGTACCTACGGTCGACGGAGACCACCAAGCGAACCGATGAACAAAGGGCAGCCATTTTGCTTCATGTGGCGGGACCCGATGCCATCGAAGTCTACAACACCTTTACCTTCGCACCTGAATAAAAACAGGACTACCAGACACTACTGAAGAAGTTTGAAGAGTACTGCATGCCCCGGAAAAATGAAACCTACGAACGGTCGTTTTCGTTCACGAAAACAAGAAAGTGGTGAGCCGTTTGAACAGTTCGTGCGAGAGCTACAACTAAAAGTGAAATCGTGCAACTTCTCGACTTTGTCGGACTTCATGGTACGAGATCAAATTGTATGTGGGTAACAGACAAAAGACTGCGAGAGCGTTTGTTGCGCGAAGAAGATTTGACGTTGGAAAAGGCCATACAGCTCGGAAAGGCCTATGAGGTTCTTCAGGCACAAAATGAAACTCTCGACGGTCCCCGACGTGTCGACACAGTAGACAAAAAGAAGAGAGCGAACATGCATGATTGGAAAGTCCAACCGACGGGAAAAAATTGTCCCAAGTGCGACCGGAAGCACGACCCACGGAAGTGTCCGGCATACAACAAAAAGTGCAACAAGTGCCACAGGATGAACCACTTCGCCGTGTGTTGCAAAACGAAGTCTTCGGTAGATGAAGTAAAAGAACAGGACGACAGCGACTTCGCCGTTCTTCAAGTCAGCACATGCAAAACTAAAAAAGGTGACGAGTGGCTGGTCAAGGCCCTAGTAGCCAACAAGGAAGTGGAACTAAAAGTTGACACAGGGTCCCAGGCAAATCTTTTGCCAAGTTTACTGTTCCAGAAGCTACACAAGACGGCGAGCCTGAAGCCAAGCATTTCAGTCCTAAAAGCTACAACGATGGTGTGATTGCACACCAAGGGAAAGCACTGCTGGAAGTGAAACTCAAAGGAAAGAGCGCAAACATTGAGTTCTTCATCGTGAAAAAAGGACGCCAGGCCACAATGGGCTTAGCAGCTAGTGAACTCCTGGGCCTGGTCCAGCGAGTGCACACGGTCAAAGAAACTATGGCCCAAGAAGTGGAACAGAAGTTTCCAAAGTTGTTTAAAGGACTGGGATGCGTTGGACGGGAGTGTAAGATTGTCCTTAAAGAAGGAGCAGAGCCAGTGGTACAGCCGACGAGAAGAGTGCCACAAGCTCTGAAAGAACCACTCAAGAAAGAACTCCAGAGAATGGAAGAGGCTGGAGTCATCACCCGTGTCAGTGAACCTACTGATTGGGTAAGCCCAATTGTGATAGTCAAGAAGAAAGGAGGTGCTCTGAGAATCTGCATGGATCCAAGGCAAGTGAATGAATCCATCAAACGGCAGCACTACCAAATGCCACGCCGTGAAGACATCGAAGCTGAACTGGCAAACGCCAAATTCTTCTCAAGGCTGGATGCCAATAGTGGGTATCACCAAATACCACTAGATGAGAAGGCCTCTCGAGTGTGCACGTTTGGTACGCCATTTGGACGCTACCGATTTCTGAGACTACCATTTGGCATCTCATCGTCTCCGGAAGTCTTCCAACAGATCATGACTGAAGTTGTTGATGGACTTGAAGGAGTAAGAGTGTACGTTGACGATGTACTCGTATGGGGTCGATCCAAGGAGGAGCATGACAAGAGGCTATGGGAAGCACTCAAAGCAGCCCAAAGAGCTGGAATGACCTTCAACATGGAAAAGTGTCAATTTGCGGTCCAAGAGATTAGCTACCTGGGTGACCGGATCACTACAAATGGAGTGGAGCCGGATCCATCACTAGTTGCGTCAGTGCTTCAGATGTCTACTCCTCAAAGCAAGAAGGAAGTACAGCGGATGTTGGGAGTCATCAACTATGTAGGCAAGTATTTGCCACACTTGTCGCAAAGAACAAATCTTCTCAGAAGCCTCATCCAGGATGATGTGATATTTGAGTGGACTGAGACTCACGAAGCAGAATGGGATAGACTGAAGAGAACCCTGACTAACAAGCCAGTGTTAGCATTTTTTGACCCTGAAAAGAAGACAAAAGTGACAGCTGATGCATCACAGTATGGACTGGGAGCAGCACTCCTACAGCTCAATGATACAGAGTGGCGTCCAGTAGCATATGCGTCACGAGTGATGACCGACTGTGAAGTGCGATATGCACAAATAGAAAAAGAGACGCTCGCCATCACGTTTGCCTGTGAGAAGTTCCATGACTTCATTTATGGTCGCAAGTTCACACTGAAAACCGACCATCGACCGTTGATCTCCATAGCAAAGAAAAGCATTGGAGACATGCCACCTCGTCTGCAGCGATTTTTTATTCGTCTGATGAAGCACGAGTTTGACCTGTGCTATCTGCCTGGAAAGAACTTGGTGCTAGCCGACACATTGTCTCGAGCACCAGTAAAAGAGGCCAAAAAGGAAGAGGTAGAACTGGATGATGTTGAAGTACACGCTGTTAGCATAGTGTCCACAGCACTGAGTCAAGCGACACTTCAGAAACTGCAAGAGGCCACAGAGAGTGATGACGAACTACAAGAAGTTATTGCACGGATCCAGCAAGGTCAAGAACAACAAGGAGACCTCAAGGGATTCACATCAGAGTTGACTCTGGTCAACGGTGTCCTGTTAAAGGGCTCAAGAGTAGTTGTTCCGAAAGCTTGCCGTGCAGACATACTGGCAAGACTGCATGAAGGACTCTTAGGCATGAGCAAATGCAAAGCTCGTGCTAGAGCTTTAGTATTCTGGCCAAGAATGAATGCTGACATTGAGTCATACATATCAAAGTGTGCAGCTTGTCGAACATTTGCATACCAGCAACCTGCTGAACCACTCATCATGAGAGAAGTACCCTGTAAAGCGTGGGAAAGGTTTGGAGCTGATCTGTGCCAACATGCAGGATCGTCTTACCTCGTGGTATATAACGCCTACTCCAATTACCCTGAAGTGGTGCAGCTAACAGAGACCAGTGCTGCTGTAGTGATGGACCATAAGGCAAGTGTTTTCGCCAGACATGAAATCCCCAAAGAAGTCTGCACCGACAATGGTCCATAATTTGCAAGCAGAGAATTTGCAGCATTTGCAAGAAAATATGAGTTCGAACATATCACCTCGAGCCCAAGATTTCCAAGAGCGAATGGACTCGCAGAAAAGGGGTCCAAGTTGTGAAAAGGATTCTAAAGAAAACTCAGTATGCCAAAGAAGATTTTTGGCTAGGGTTGCTAAACTACAGGTGCACACCACTCGATAATGGACGGTCACCTTGCGTGTTATCCATGGGGCGACGATTGAGGTCTCGACTGCCAGACCTCTCATCAGCACAAGGACGGAAAGTGGAAAAACACAAACGAAATGTCCGTGCTGGCAGGCATTTGGAGCCACTGGGCACTGGACAGACGGTACGTCTGAGAGATGACGGAAAGTGGAGAGTCAAAGCAGCACAAGTCAAAGAGCAAGTGGCGCCAAGATCCTATGTGGTGCAAGCTGAGAATGGTGCTGTGTACAGACGGAACAGACAGCATTTACTTGTGAGCAAGGAAGCATTTGAACCCATCTCCGACTCTGAGGACATGGACGTTCCACAAATGCCGAGCGAGGACAATGTGCAGCACCCGGAAACTCGTGACCGCGAAAGTGAAATAATGGATGGTCCTACAGACTATCCAGCGCCGGTGCCTGTGCAACCTCCCATTAGAGTGTCATCAAGACCAAGAGAAGAAAGTGAAGCTTACTTATGATGAACACTTCAACCAGGCATCTTAGTCAAGTTGTAGTGTTTCAAGTTTGTTCCTTGTTTAGAAAGTGAAGCTTACTTGTGATGAACACTTCAACCAAGCATGTTAGTCAAGTTGTGGTGTTTCAAGTTTGTTCTTTGTTAGAAAGGAAGATGTATCAGATCTGATGTTAATGTCCAGTTTCAGCCAGCTGTAAAGAGCAGTCTGGCAACCTGAATAAACCAGTTTCGTTACAAGACAAACTAGATGCAGACAGGTTAGTGGAACCGCGATGGGCACCAAGATGGCGCCCAGTAATGCCAAAATATTTTTGAGAAAACTAGACTCAGAGTTTTTACCTAAAAGACCCCTAAAGACTGGAATATACGAACGATTTTTAGATGACATTTTGCCTGTATGGAGACACCGAGGCGAAGCTGCGGAAATTTAAAGATCATTACAATACTGCTCATCCGAACATTCGTTTTACCAGCACGTACTCTCAAACCGATATTTACTTCTTGGACGTCACTGTAAAAATAGATGACTGCAAACTCTCAACAATGTTGTACCGTAAACCAACCGACCGACAACAATACCTCCAATAACGAAGCAATCATGGACGTCATTGTAGAAACAGGATATCTTATAGTCAAGTGCATCGCTTTAAACTTATTTGCTCAAACTAGGAGGATTTTGATGCTAGAAGCCAAAATCTAAAGACCGTATTAGAAAAACAACTTTATCCACCAAGTGTAATTGACAATGCAGTTCAAAAATCTAAGCAGTTGAACCGCGCGGACCTCATTGATGGACGCCCCCTGCAACGCGACACGCAACGCACGAATTTATGCTTGACTTATAGAATGAAGTTTTCTAGTGTTAATAACACCTTAAGACGGCACCACACCATTCTATCACAAAGCGATCGTCTTAAACGTAGTTTTCCATCCGCTCCTGGTGTTGTAGTACATAGACGATCACAGAACCTTAGAAATACGCCTGTGAACTCCCGGCTAAGTTCATCGCCCCCCCCCATAACTAGTGCACGCCCTGCATGAAATAACCGTGTCTAGTCTGTAAACAAATGCAACAAACGAACACGGCTAGCAGCACACATTCGCAGCTCTTAATGAAAATGAATGGACATTCGACGTGTCACCTGTCGGATGTCATCTATTTACTTGAGCGTAAGGTATGTAATGTGCAATATGTGGGACAGACTGAACCAGCATTTAGAAACCTTTTTCGCTCTCTTTCGACACTTCGCGACACTTTGACACTCACGCGTGAAAAGATATCAATGTTGGCTAGTGTCACCAACTTTGGTAAAGCGTGGATATGTCATGGCTCCACTAGGCACGCTTCGGCGTTCCTTCAAATAGGTTACTTTTTTTTTTGGGGGGGGGGGCACGTGCAGAACGGCAGCCGCCAAAGCCAAGAAACTCCCCCCCCCCACACACAAACAGACACACACACACACACTCCTTCTCCCTCTAAAGCCTCCGGGGCGTCTAATGTTGAACAAATCACGTTCGAGAGACAATCCCTGCCATCTACGGTGAATGGCAAGACCGAAATAATGTTTATGGACCTTAAAACACAGTTTTCGCAGTAACACTGCGCATGGTTAAACGTCGTGCTCGGTGTCATGGCGCAGTTTTTTCTCGAATAGGTCTACACATCAGCAGTCTTGTGAAAGTAGATGCTCAAAATTACTCAGAGTGATACATCCACAGCATGTACCTCGTTTCGAGTGTAACTAACTAACAAGACAGAAGAGCCGCTTGAACGCTCGCTGACGTTACTTGGGGGCATAACTGCATTCCAGAGTACGAGAAGACTCACCGTGAAGTCTCAGGAAGGACTCTAACAAAGCGGCGGCGAGGTCCGATATTCGAAGGGAGCGGCCTTCCTGCCTCGACCGGATACACAACGTCTCGACGCTCTTTAGTGGTGATACTCTGCTTCAAACGGAAGGAGCGAATAACGGAGCCCAAACTGCTCAAACAAAGCCGGTTTTATCGCGGGAAGTGTCCTTTCGCACGTGCTAACCTTGCGCGCCCGTGGAAAGAGTGAATCAAGTCTCTCTGTCCGTGGAAAGCGAGGGCCGTCTCAGGCGGTTAACTTTCCCCGCTTATCTGCCAAGCGGATTTGCAGCAACGAGCGACGCCGGTATCCGCAACTCCAGAGGAGGCAACGCCTCCCAGCGCTAAAGACCGGACTTTTAAAGCTGGTACACATATTTGGCGTATGAGTGTGCTCAAGTGGGTAGCGTTTCCTTGTAAACGCTTAACGGTGCACTAAAGAGGGTTTTGAACAAGTTTGCGTTTGTAGGTATACTGCTCGGTCTGCGTAGGTTAATACATACACTTAGTTCTGGATAACGAAGCTGACTATTAAACGTGTGGGAATAGAAATAGGCGTGGACTATTTTTACAGCGCAGCTCTTAGGCACCCGTTTCCGGCTTTAACGGCGTCGGCGTCGGCGTCGCCGGCGGCGTCGGCGTAACCGCGCGGTGCCTGATGGGTAAATTTCCCCGCTAAATTTAGCGGAAAATTTTCCCGGCTAAATTTGGCGGAAAAATTTCCCGGTAAATTTAGCGGAAAAGTTTTTCCCGCTATATTTAGGGAAAACATTTCCCGCTAAATTTAGCGGAAAAGATTCCCGCTAATTTTAGCGGAAAAATTTTACCGCTAAATTTAGCGGAAAAAATTCCTCGCCAGATGAAGCGGAAAAAGTTCCCCGCCAAATTTAGCGGAAAAAATTTGCCACTGAATCTAGCGGAAAATTTGCCCGCTAGACTTAGCGGGGAAATTTTTTCCCTAAATGGGGCCAGCAGGAGAGGAGGAGGGGCATAGCCCCTCTCCGTACCTTCCCTCCTCCTCCTCAAGAGCTGCGCTCTAATTCCGCGTGACAGGGAGTTGTAAACGGCTTTCATTTTTTTTTTGCTTTGAAGGCAACTCCCTGGCCTCTGCCTTCTTGCGAAAATTGGTCCAATGAAAGAACTACATTTTATAAAGATGGCGTGCGCCATTTTTATAGCACTTTTCGGATATGTTATGGGTTATATTTTGACAAACACGGGACACCCAGAACACTGCGGGCGAGAGGCTCTCGCTGGTTTCCACGGCATCCTCGCTTGACGGGCTCTGCTATCGCTCCCTGGCCAGCCTACTATCAAGTTCGACACCACTACGATGACTAGCTGTTAACGGATGCTTCGAGACTGTTCAGCGACGGCACTGTCATCTCTGCAGAGTCACTGTGCTGCTTCGTTTTGATTGGTGCCTGTGCCCACGTGTGCCCAAGACGCCCTGCTACAAAAGACAGTCAAGTTCGGCGCTCGGCGGGATCTGCGGCCAGTCTGATCTTTGGGGCTAACCGCATCGCTTGTTTTATTCAGGTAATACCTTACGTCATTTGCCTTTGTATGTTTTTTTCTGCTGGCTGCTGATCCCAAGCCATGGGTGTAGATCTGTCTGTGTACCGTGCCCGTATAGGTCTTTTCAGTCACCGGCGTAAATCAACGACATACACGGTCAACAGGAGGTCGCGACTTTTCGAACCGCTTATATGCCTTGCGCGCTATGTTGGTCCGCGACCCAGTTCTCTGCTCTTATTTTGCCTGGCGTGTATTTTAATGCAGTCTGGTGATGTGGAACTTAATCCTGGACCAGTAACTGCTGAGTCTGCTAAACTGGATGCTATCATGCAGTCTCTTGATCTTCTGACAAAATCAACTCTCGAGTACCAAACTGATAACACTTTGAGATTAAACCGGATTGAGGCAGGTGTTTCGCAGATTCAGCAGAGAGTAGACTCGCTTGAGGGTAAGGTCACTGAACTCTCCAAGGCTACCGAAGATATTCCCTCACTGAAATCGGACCTTGAATTTGTGAAAGCCGAACTTGGGCCTGTCGCGGAACAACAAAAACTTGTTGAAGAATTAACAGCAACCGTAGACGACCTTAACAACCGACTACGACGAAACAATATTATCATCAAAGGGATCGCGGAACAATCCACTGAAACCCCTGAACAGCTAGAAACAACCGTCAGAACGTTCCTATCAGATAATCTAAACGTGACGCCTGGCGTTTTTGAACGTATTCACCGCTTAGGGCGGAAGCGTCAGGATTTCCATCGACCTATCATCATAAAGCTCTTGGACTTCCGGGACAAGACGGCTATATTCAGAAACGCTCCCAAGCTAAAAAACCTTAACATTAAGGTATGGATAGAAAACGACTATTCTCCGAAGATACGCCTCGCACGTGGCAAGCTTTAGGAACACGGTGCTACGTTCCGAGCGGACAGGATGAGAACCAGACTTGTGCACGACAAATTGTACGTAGGCGATAAGGAGTATGTTTACGACTTTCAGAGCGAAAGTGTGATTGAAAAACACTATGTCAGCGGCACGCGCCCTTGACTACCTCCCGCAAGGTCAACTGCTCGTGCCTCTAATGCACACCAACTTTCATTTTTGTTCACAAACTTTCGCAGCATTTTTAATAAACAAGATACTTTACTTGAACATGTGCGCATGTGCAATTCTCACATTATTTTAGGCACAGAGACATGGCTGAATAGTGATGTTCCAAGTGAACTGCTTCTTGATTCAGATTTTTCTATATACCGTAAAGATCGTACTCATCGCAGAGGAGGAGGCGTTTTGATTGCTATCAAAGGTTTAGAGTCTGCTGCTGTGACAGTCACTACTGATCTTGAACTTCTATGGGTTGAATTTAAAATATCGTTTCAAAAATTTGTGCTGGGAGTGTGTTATCGCCCCCCAGCTCTGGAAGAGACTTTGTTGATAAACTTGGCACCAGCTTGGAAGAAGTGTTTTTGACTTATCCTGACAACATTATCATCCTAGCAGGAGATTTCAACTTTCCCGGTATTAACTCGGCGGACAGTTCAGTTGTTCCTTCTTGTAGTAACCCCTTAGAGTGTTTAGAATTTATGCACCTGCTTTCTGCATTTGGACTTCATCAACAAATTGCTCAGCCAACACGTGGCGATTCAACATTAGACTTGTTTTTTATTACTCACCCTGAACATATCTCTTCCATACATTTCCTATCGCCCATTAGTGATCATGCCCTCATAGCCATCAATCTTTCACTAAAGGTACCGGACAAAGAGAAGTCCTCGAAAATCATTTGGGACTACCCTAAGGCAAATATAGAGGATCTGAATTCCACTCTCCTCCGGGCATTCGCAGACTTCGAAAACTCTTTCAATGACCGTTCAGTCGAGGTCAATTGGACTATTTTCAAGGAGACACTGCTTAGCTCCGCGAACCAGTTTATTCCTAAAAAGATACTTACGTCAGACTCGTCTCCCCCTGGTTCTCAGTGAAAATAAAGCGCATTTTAAATAAGAAAAAACGTTTATACCGCAAAGCTGTAAAGTTAAACACTGATGAAATTTGGCTTCATTTTCACGCGTTTTCCAAAGAGTGCAAACACGTAATCCAGTCAGCGAAACATAAGTTTTTTAATGTTGATCTAAAAAAGGTACTAACTGAAAATCCCAAAAAGTTTTGGTCTATAATTAATCCTACACCCAGGGGCGCCAAACTTCCTACCGTAGATCCACAAGATAGCCCATTATCATCCGCGGTAATTGCTTCTAATTTTAACGCGTATTTCGGTGAGATATTTACACGCGAAACTTTTCCAGAGCCTTGCCTATCTAGCTTCGAAAGCCCGACGGTCATGCAGGATATTTACCTCTCCATAGACGGAATTTCGAATGTTATTGATCGACTCCCTGTGAACTCTTCACCTGGCTGTGACGGAATTAACTCCAGACTCTTAAAAATAACGAAATATACTTCCGCCAAATTTCTGCTCCTTATTTTCGAGCAATCCCTAGCTTTCTCCCAATTACCGTCTGATTGGCTTAATGCTAACGTAGTACCCATCTTCAAATCAGGTAACCCGAATGAGCTAAAAAATTACAGGCCCATCTCACTGACCAGTGTGTCATGCAAAATTTTAGAGCACATCGTCTTTAGCAACATAATGTCACATCTCGATAGTAACGATTTGTTGTTCTCTAATCAGCATGGCTTCCGCAAAAAACTGTCTTGTGTTACCCAATTATTCGAACTCACCCACGATCTTCATAACAACATGCACTCTTTAAAACAAACTGATGCAATATTCATAGACTTCTCAAAAGCTTTTGATCGTGTTCCCCATAACAGATTAATACTTAAGCTCCTCCATCTAAACGTCAGTAGTAACCTTGTCTCGTGGATTCGGGCCTTCCTGTCTCATCGCACTCAATCTGTGATTGTCGAAAATGTCACTTCCTCTCCACTGAATGTCATCTCCGGCGTCCCTCAGGGTTCAGTTCTTGGCCCACTTCTTTTCCTAATTTATATAAACGACATTGCTTCTTCCCTCTCTTCCACCGTGAGATTGTATGCTGACGACCTTGTGCTCTATCGCAAAATTTCTTCCATCAATGATTGCATAATTCTACAAAACGATCTAGAAAAATTAACAACCTGGTGTGAATCTTGGCTCATGACGATTAATCTGGATAAATCTAAAATTATGTCGTTCTCCAGATCAAAAAATAAAGTCACTTACACTTACTCTATTTCATCTTGTGAACTAGAACGTGTTGCCACATTTAAATATCTAGGAGTGCTCCTTTCTGCAGACTTATCATGGAAGTGCCACGTCGACTACATCTGCTCTAAAGCAAATAGAACATTAGGATTTTTAAGACGACATCTTCATCTCGCAGACCCATATGTCAAACGTTTAGCATACACTACGTTAGTTCGGACGAAACTGGAATACGCGTCCATCATATGGAATCCTCATCAATTGTATCTCATTGACCAACTCGAAGCTGTACAAAATCGCGCCACTCGTTTTATTACTCGTGATTATTCTCGAAAAAGCATTTCCTGTCTAAAACAGTCCATATCTCTCCATACACTCGACACTCGTAGAAAAATCGAACGGCTCTCTTTTATGCACAGACTATACTACAACCCATGGTCACCAAAACCATTTATTTTCCCGGCTCATCATATTTCCTCTCGCCTAGATCATCCATGTAAAGTCGAACCCATTTTCTCTAGAACTAACGCCTACAAATACTCACCTCTCCCTCTATGCATTTCTGAATGGAATAGCATGCCCTCAAGCCTGGTGACGATACGTGACCATAACCATTTTACGCAGGAGCTTGTTAAGTTGTTTGAGTAATCTCTGTATAATGATGCTTTCTCATTGTTCTCATTCAATGTTTTCCCCAATTTTTGTGAATTTTGTGAATTTGATGTACCCCTTATGTAATGCCTCACATAGAGGCCCTTAA
>JAZHYW010037423.1:0-12985 GCA_037355805.1 Ixodes ricinus
ATATATGAAAAGGAAGCAAGGCAACACCTCCTAGAAGACAAGGTCGTAGCGCCTTCCGTGACGTCGCGAAGGAAGGCCATCGGGGCGCGCGGCGAAGCGAAGGCAACGCGCGTGGATCGACCGTTCGTAACGCCTTTTAGTCACATACGCGTGTCTTATAAGCTAAAATGAAAGCTGCATAGCAACGGGTCTCGAAAATATTTTATTACACGGGCGAAATATTATACCGCTAAATAATCGTGATGAAATGGTATGGGGTAGGCGTATAAGAGAAAACATTGAGCCACGCAATAATTGCTGTAGGAATGCATATTTTACACAGAAATACTTCGACAAAATGGCGAGACACGCAGTGATTGGACACAGCCAAACAAATCACAGTTAAAAATCAGGTAGACGTAGTCAACACGCACACGGCTAGACAACTGTCACTTACGATCATGTAAGCGATGTTAATCGCGCGCAGTCACTGAATTCTTGCATCATATCCAGCCACACAGCAAAAGTAATGCAATTTCGATCGAATGACATTATAGGGTCGACAAATCAGCTTGCAACGCTAATATAATCACTGAAGACCGCGAGCTGATTAAGTCCCATACTCATTTAATGAAAATATATTAACTTTTCCGTTTGGCAGGGGTACTAAACTTTACTATTTACAGTCAACTAATTTACTATCTCCCTATGGGCTCGAGCTGCGTTAGAACATAATATCTTATTTTGTATACAATCATACTATTACCTTAAATACAGTTAAGATTCTAGTATAAAAGTGGTAAAGGCAATAAAATAACATTAGTATAAATAAACACATAAGCACAAACAACGCCTTGTATAATCACACAAACTTGTTATTCACCAAAGTGGAAAGTTGGGCCAGTTGGTTCATTGTTCTTTTATATAAAAGCGCCGAATAAGACAAGGACAAAGAAGTGGAACGACACAAGGCGCACTCGCAGCTGTTGTTTATTTTGGAAAATACATGCATTTTATAGGCCCCAGAACCCCATTAGTAATCAGCGTGTCCCTCGCAATGCTTCTCTCAAATATTCAAACTCACTCTTTAACAGGGCGAGTGACGCTTCACTTATACACTCAACGCCCTTATCCCTAATTGCATACGCCTCGTGCACCTCTCTGCTTGTTCGGTCGCGATAACGAGCCAAAATCCCAATGTCATGTAGCAATGGCGTAGCACGGGCATATATTACAATGAATGGCGAGATGACCAGACGGGCTGGCTCGCGTGGCAGCCGCATGCTCGCGGGCGCGGTCATTCACGCATTCACTAAAAGGCATTCACCTTCCAGTAGAAACTAGAATATTACCACGCATACTTACAAATGTCGACGCAACCGCACACGGATAACGACGAACGAGATGCCATTCTGTCACGAAAAACAAAAACGAAACAGCAGAACCCATCCTTTGGGAATGATTATCTACGTTAATGCGAATAGCATCAAACGGTGCGGAGTTATGCGCGTTCGTCAGGTGGCCGGCACACTCTAGATACGCCAGCCCACTCTTGAGGCGATTCTAAATTTGTTGACACTTTCACAGCCCTGCGCACGGATCTCCGCAGCCCAGCACGTGCGTTTGTGTCACTTAGGAAGGCGAGCAAAGCACGCGCCATACGCACAAACACTCAAAATGGTACCGACCAGACTTTCTGGCATCTCAGCTAGTCTCAACTAGTGCCACTAGATAAGCTACGCTTCAGAGTAACGACACTTGGCCATATTGTGGCTTAATATCATGGTTGCCAGTTATCCGAAGCTTTATCTGAAATCACAGGAAACGCTTTTCCGTCCTCCACAAATGTTTAAACAGTCCGTGACAGAGAAAAGTAATATTACATGAGCTTCCTAACACCGAATCGAATGCTGAGGAAGTCGCACTTTTGAATCATGACGATCTGCAGTTGCGTCTGCTCTGCACAAGCCCCAATATGGCGGCGCCCACAACAATGTCGGGGAACGGAGTGCCGATACTCGAAGCGCAGCTCAATTAGTGGCTCTAGTCTCAACCAACGGTACTCTAAACGGTTGTTTATATCTTTACCATAGGACGCGCTTTACAGCGCTGTCACAGCTACCGGTGCGCGCGCTTCCATGCACGAGGGCTCATTCCGCTCTCGTGAGGCTGAGCACGGCCGCTACATCACCCTCTCGAGCGCGGGAGAGGGTGAGCTAGCGGCCGTGCTCAGCCTCACGAGAGCGGAATGAGCCCTCGTGCATGGAACGCGCGCGCACCGGTAGCTGTGACAGCGCTGTAGCGCGTCCTATGGTAAAGATATAAACAACCGTTTAGAGTGCGTTGAATGACTGCCTTCATAGCTCTGTGGTTAGCGCGTCTGCCTGCTGATCAAAGGGTCAACGGTTCGAATCCCAGCCGGCGCCGGTCTTTTTTATTTATTTATCGACCCGCGGCGTAAGAGGTTAGATAGCCAGATAGATGACATAGACGAAAAGTGCGTGAAGTAGCCAAAGAATGCTATTCGCATTAATATTCGCATTAAAAACAACCCAACTGCAGCACTTTACTCGCGACCCACATGACCAAGAAAGCCCGTAAATAAGTTGTTACTCACCTGTCGATCGTATCCACACGTCCCACAGTATCCATGACGAAAACATTTGAACCCGAACTTTAGGTCACTCTCTGTCGAAAGAGAGGTCCATCGATAATCGACCAGTGTCATCGTTGGCTGGTTGCCACATGTCACTCAAAACCGTAGCAGGACTTGTTCCGCGAATCCACGTAAATGCCGTAGTATCAAGCGAACACAAAAAAAACTACCAGACACTGCGGTGACGATTAAGAAACCACGGGAAGGATCAAAAGAACCACACACACAAGAAGCGGCAGCAGTGTGGGAGCTTAATGTCGTCGACCCATATCTTGCTCGCGTGTGCTCCCTGCTGCGATGACTGGATATTGTTCGGTTCCCTTCCCCTCCCATTGTGACGTAACCACTCGGAGCGCTCTGGCTTTTTCTTCTAGGAGGTGTTGAGCAAGGGGTTATGAAAAGAGAGAAGTTAAAACCAGTGAAGGGACGACAGAAGACAAGGAAGCAACAGCATACGGGAGACCATGGAAGAACTCAACATTGAAGGACGTGACGGAAAATGAAAGTGGCAGAAAGGGCGAATTCTAGCCGGTTTAGAATGATTAGGCAAAAAAATGTTATAAAAAAGTGGTCAAAAATATACTGAATCGGGTAGAATGCGGAACGAAAAAGAAAGCACGGTAATGTGTAAACGCATCGAACGAAAAAATAAATAAAACATCTTGCATAAAAATGAGAAATAGAACAGAAAAAAAATAGTAGGATTGCAAAAAGGGAGGAAATTAGGTAAGACTTTGAGCTTCTAGATATTACATAAAAACCATGGAGAAAGGCGGTTTAGAAGGCACGAACAAAGGTACGAAGAGGAGATCTTGAAAGAAATGCAGCAAGTCGGGGAAGGCAAGAACGAGAAATGGAGGAAAAGAAACATAAGCCCGAGTAGGAAAGAAGGAGAACTGTATGAGGGGTAAGAAGGAAATAAGGGACAAAGCGGAGGCGCGCATGATTAAAAAAAAAGGCGAATGTAACGCTGCGGAAGAAGAACACGCTCAAATAAAACATTGGGAGTAATCGAAATAGCAGGAGAGTACGATCGTCATCTAAGCCCTTCCTGAAAGCTTACATTCCAGGTTTGTCTCCTTTCTTTCTTTTTCTTCTCATCTCGCGAAGCAATAGAAAGTTCACGGCACATTTGGCAAAACCCTGGGCGATTTAAATATTGTCTGTCCCGCCTTCCGTCGCTGGCAGGACGTGATCTGCGAGACGACAGCGAGTTCTCCGGCGCGGAATCAAATGTTGCCCGGGCAATTTTCTGCGTAGAACGGAATTCGAGGACGCCTCCTCCCTTCGCTCCGGGACCAATTTTATTTATTAGCTTCTTCATTCGTCGCAAGGTTGATGTTCCCAGTTTACGTTAACCTTTCTTGTTGTTGGGCTCGCGATGGTTCAATGCCGAGCAAACTGCATTATTGATTTGTCGAACAGAATTTATGTCGCATCTCATAGTTTTTGAGTATTCAGGGACCGTGGACGAAAGCGATGATTAATTTATCCGATCCAGAAGTCTACGGTAGTTTCTACGATCACTTTTTGTTCTGTCTCGCAAAGAAACATGAAATGCAAAGTTACAGACTCATAGGGCAGCTGAAATGGTGGCTGGTGCCATAGCCTCCTCTATACTGACAAAGCCTGGCAGATCGCCACCAGACGCGGCCGCCGAAAGTGACAGGGTAGAGCGGCAGGCAAAATGCATGTATCGGGCGCCCCGCTGCGACGAGACGCCGAAACACATTCCTTCCGAGCGATGGAATGTCCGCTCGTGCTCCTCGCGTTCCTTGCGCTACCGCTTCTTTTCTCGTCGGGTTTGAAAACCATGTTTCGGGTCCTCACCGCTGCAAAAGTTGTGCGCTAACGACCAAGTTCCCCCAGAAATGCTCTGTGTTACCAGATCCTCGCGCTCCAAGTCTGCGACCGGGCACTCTATGGTTCCGTCGTCGAGACTGCCAGGCTTAGTGAGTAGAGAGGAGGCTATGGTTCGTTTTATTCTGGAGCACGTGAACGCGCGTCTCCCGGCACGAAGTCTTGGCACGATAGTGCTACAGCGGCACCTTGTTATCAGCTGTTTTTCGTTTTTGCTTTTTTTCAGTCAACGTTTTAGTTTTAAGGCGTCTTGTTTACGTGGCTAGCAAAAAGAGGTATCTGGGTACCATGGGGGTATGCATGTATTTTGGGCAGGAAACCGGAGACTGTGAGACACGTGTTTCTTGACTGTTGGGACGCCATCTAATATTGGGATGAGCTCTAGCGTACGATCAAAGAGGTTCCTCTCACCGCGCGAGGAATCCAGTTACTTTCTGTACGAGACAGTATTTTTCCTGTGACCTTGTGATGCTGCTTGGCCCATATTCAATCTGGAGGTGCAGAATCGCGGTGCGTCATGCAGATCTAGGCGTACGCCCGGATACGGTGTTACTTCATTTAACATGTTGGCATGCTCACAACTGTTTATAGATGCTTTGCAGCAGCTGTGCATGGGCGCCGCCACAACCGACCTTCAGTTTTTTGTTTTCTCATATTTCGTTCCCTTCACTTCATCATTACTACACCAGGAAAGGTTATCGCCACCTTAGGTGCTACCGCATCCTTCTCCCCAGCATAGGCCTCTGTGGAGACCCGTAAACGCCCGCTTTAGTGTCTCGGCATTTCAGTAAAACAAGAGAAGGTCGGCTATGGCGGCTCAATCTGGCGCGTGTGTAAAGCGTCTATAAAGATATATCGCCGGATGCTGAATGGTTGCCAACATTTGAGAAGTTGGTGTCGCTCCGAGACTTAACCTCACTCTGTGACGCCGAAAGACAGGCTGGCATATACGTTCTGAACTTCATTATGCACGCCAGCCCGCTACCTCCACCATTGCACCATCGTGACACTGTATGATTTGTCATCGTTGTTACAATACCGGTAGTAAAGAAGACGGAAACGAAATTTGTGGCGTAGATCCAGGGGTGACGCCTCAGCCTCGTACGCAGTGGACCCAGGGCCGCTCTGCTAGGAGAACGTCTCAGCTGAGAATGGGTGAAAGAAAGTACTGCAGAGGGGTGCGCGATCGTCTTGAGACGCAGTTGAGCCCCCTCAGTTCATGCGCCGGCTTTGGCGTGCTTTCTTTCATCCAGTCTCAGCTGAGACGCTGTTTCTGTCAAGCCGGCGTAGGTTCGATCCCCGCGGAAGGAGGCGCGATCTTTTTTGAGGACTTGGCAACATCGACGATGGACGCCCTACATCGACAACATCGTCAACTACAACAATTACAACTATTACAACAACAACAACTGCTACTACTATAACTACGACATCAACATCAACAATGGAGATCATTTGAAGTGGTGGTAAGATATCATAACAGCTATCGGTGTAAAACATTCTCATAGATTGTTTTTAGTGAAAAGAAAGGGGTGAAAAAAATTACCTCGATTATGGCATCAGGGCTCAGCTCGGCACTTAGGAATAATCGTTCTCTATCACCGCGGAAAAACATATAGAGCACGACGTAAGTCGCTGAGTGGATCTGAAATTAACTACAGTCTCTGCAAGTCATTCATAAAAGCGGTCATTCATTGTTCAAACACACCGCGTGCAAAATCAAGGCCACGCACACGCGTAAAATGCCTACATGCGCACAAAAAAAATGATTTAAAAAAAGAAATCAAGCCCTGTAAAACCTGCATCATAATAAAATGGAGGAGTAACATTTTGGGAGAAAATGCAGAAAATTAAATGCGGGCAACCAGAACTCCCTCGCACGCGGCTTTGCCATCCCGCATATTAGTCATCACATCGACGGTGAGACGAGATTATGTTTTTGATCCGAAACTTTCTATTACTATTTTAAAATTTGAAAACAATTTTAGTTCTCGTAATTTCAGTCTAAGAAATCGTCCCAAAGTCCCCTCTCACTTTCTCTCAAGTTATTATCGACCATTAGCAAACCGTTGCCGTGTTCGGCGTACTGCACTATCGGAGCCTTTGAAGCATGCTTTTAAGCGCGCGCCCCGCGGTCACGGTACCACCCGGGCGCGCGCTTAAAAGCATGGTTTAAAGGCTCCATCCAATAGAGCGGTAGGCGGAGCACGGCAACGGTTTGCTAATGGTCCTCTTAGTGGCCCCACTAATTGGATAAGGCAACAAGGAACACAAAACTTGGCTAAAAACCGAAAACGCGTCCTTCCAACGCTGACAATGTACCGCGAAAGAAATACGCAACAGTTGAACTCTAGAAAATGCTACCTTCCTTATTGTTCTTTTGCTAGGCAAATGAAAATACTTCTGCCTTTTTCCTCTTTATTTGAGATAAAAGCTTACACGTACGTAGTGGCAACTTGAGAAACGGAGGGCGTGTGGAAGCCTCATCTAATTATAGCTCCGTAGCAAATCAGATCGCAGCATTGGCTGACATGAAGGCATAAGAACCAATCTATGAGCAAGTTGTGCAAACTTAATATCCCCGCGTTTCTTCAGCCAACCACACGACGAAGGTGAGAGGGATGAGATTTAGACTACACCGCGAGCTTTCTGCTTGTGACAACGTTTCGGCGTCTCGTGGTCAATGAACAGCCGGAAGGCATGGAGTGCGCGCTGAGGCCGGCCACTTGAAAGACGCCCCTAACCTTCTCACTTTGTCATTGACTATGAGATACTCCAACCACACTCTCACATCATATTTTAACTAAAAAATAAACGAGGCGGGAAAAGTAGTACGACCAATATTTCATTAGACCGGGAGTCCAGTGAAACTCAATTACTACTGCCACTCCACAGTTGGGCACTCAGCATTTCGCGCAGGCCGAGACAACATTCCCCTTGAGTCAAAATTCGACCGAGAGGGCGTCTCTTGCTCGTCATAATTCGGATTATAGTTTCATTAGCATGCAGTCCCGCATAATTGATATCGAGACCTTCACGACTCGCGTGGTCACACTCACGTGACCATAGGTCCGCTGAAAAACGAGGCCGCGCTCGCGGTGAATTAGGGCCTAATGTAAAAGAAGCCCGCATGTTCTCGTTCTCTTCAGAGTGCTTCGTTTGATGGGGTTCGTGAATGCCACTTTCATCGAGGGAACCCTCCAAAAATTGGCTTCTAATCAACTTGCGAACCGCTTCGAAGCTCTTCGAGCTCTGATCACCCCGCCATTGGCCAGAATGCGTTGCTCGGCAGACCTTAACGAGGCGCAGCGCGGCTTCTCGAATGTCGGCTTAGAAGAGACGACTAACTTTAGTAATCTTAGTATCGCCAAACATAAACAAGCGCTCGTTATTCATCACGCACGTTCAACCAACGGCAAAGTTTTCATGACTACACCTGTATTCGAACATTTCTCGTCATAATTTCTTGCTAGCACTACCGATTATCTATGGTTGTTTAATCGCGCCAAATGCAACGTAGATTATGTTGAACCTCCAATACAGGAATTGATATAGTGTTGGGACGAGGCAGTTCTCCCTCTAGCGTTTAATTATGATTTAGGTTTCAACTAACCGTGAAAGAAGAAAAGGGCACCTAAGAAAAGTTTGTGCGGATTGCAATAAAACGCATCATAGCTATTCTTATTACAGTACGAAAAATGTTTCATCCGAGGAATTGTTTCTTATAAAGAAACTGCTCTAAATTGCAAGTAATTGTATGTCCATAATAGTGTTCCCCTTCCCCTGATAATCGAAACGTCTAGTAAAGTGAGAAAACCTGACTCGCGCTGGTTCGTAAAATGTCTACGCAATCGAGCCTTTATTTGTCTCCGTGTCAGTTTCGTTATTTATCACGCGAGATATCACACTGACAGCTATAATAACGTAACTACGCAAAAGCTCCCTCATAAAAGTTTCCCTTATTGAGCTAACGTTTCCGCCCCTTATCACCCAGGCTAACAATGGAGAGTTACGAATATGCAGAGGTGGCTGTAATCAAATTACAGCAATTGAATTACTTGCTGCAGTATTGAGTAAACTAATCCGTACATTAATTTTTGTTCTTGGTAATTTAGTAATGTAACGAATTACCTTCGCGCGGTCACTGAAATGTGAATACCGAATTACTTTCGTTCAGATATATTTTTGTGCCCTAAAAATAAATGCAATTTTTATATTAAAACAAAAACTCTGAAAAGGATTTGGGGAAAGGGGATATATATGCAAAGAAAAGACAGTATGTTGCTCATGGACAGGATTGAAGAATGAAAGGCATTTAGGTCGTTCAAAGCGTGCAACTGTTAAAAGTTAGACCACTCAAACACAGAATGCTATTGGTTAAAAAAGAAAGCAGGAACGGAAAGATAATTTATGTGGGAAGTCTTCATTTCCAAAACAGCTATGACGCCTCTATTGTGAGGTTGGCCTTCGGAAGAGGATGAAAAAGCTGCGCATTTTATTCGCATAACAGGATATGTAGTTCAAGAGGGAATGAATAAAGTGCAGGCATCAAAGCGGCGATAGGATGTTTTACAATAGAGCAACCACCAATAAGACAGTTGATTGGTGGAGGTTAGCAATTTGTCTTAGAGATACAAACAACTGGGCAGCTGTTGGACCCTTTTTCATTTCTTCAGATTATGTGGGGGCGGAAAAAAACAAAGCAGACTCCTCAAATAACAGTCTGCAAGAAGAAATCCAGGTCGTAAGTTTGAATCTTCCCAAGAATGGCTACCCACAACGGTTTATTCTTTCGATCGCGACTGCGTGTCCTACATCAGCCGCACCAGGCGAAGCCCTTTCCCGCATGCACGGCCGCTACGGAATCGCAGTGACTCTCAAACCCGTGTCGACAATCGGCCATCACCTCCCCCTCCCGAAGGATCGACCCCAGTCTTGGCGGTAACGCGTTACAAGCGGCGGCGCTACCAGTAACGCGTTACTTTTTTCAGCAACGTAGTAACGTTATCGTTACCTTTCCAAAACAGTAACGGGTAACGTATTTACGTTACTCGTTACATATTCCTCCCAGGACTTAAAGAAATTACACTTTAATTTCTTCCATGTTTTTTAGGCGTCTGACATTTCTGAGTTTTATGCGTTTTCCTTGCTTTTCTTCTCGTGAGTATTTGAGTGAAACCCTAAAAGAGATAAAGTAATAATGTTCAGTTTCTACATTAACTTAATGTTTCTTGAAATAGGAGCTTATGCTACCTGTACCGTCAAAACTCTAAAACCTGCTAAATCATAATTTCAGTAACGCAAAAGTAACGTGCGTTACTTTTTGTCGGTAACGGTAACGGTAACGCGTTCCTTTTATTTTGAGGTAACGTAGGTTTGTAACGCGTTCCTTTTCTTTGCAAGTAGCGAGTAAAGTATTTTCTTACTTTTTTCTGTAACGCCTACAACACTGTCTTCCGCATACCGGACTTTCAGGTTTCAGGATACAGAGAGTGGGAAACTTCAGAGATGTTCACATATGTCCGATGACCGGAACGAAAGATCTGGAGTGAAGTGTCTTAGTAGCAACACGAAGGAATCAACAAGAGACTTCTGAAGGGAGCATAAAGGACTTTGGAGAAGTATCTAAGTAGTAAAGCCTTTGCTGAGTCCTGCTTATTCTGACGAATAATTAAACAAAACTGCTCCTCCGGCACTCTGCCAGCAACTATATCGAGGTTGTTGACGTCTTAAAGCCTCTGCTTCCGTCATATTCCTGAGCCTGAGACGAGTAAGACGTGAAATGGGCAGAACAACACATCCACGCAAAAATACACGCTCGCTCCTGCCGGCATCACTCAGGTGAGGGACCGAATCGGTCCCAACGCCGGGGCACACGAATTAAATTATGGTAAGAGTTATTGCCTCAGTGCCCGAAGACACAATAAAGAAGTGAAATTTACTGCAGTAACTCAATTTTCTTACGTATTTTGCAGGTGACTCGGCTATAAAGTCATCACACTGCTTATACAAACGACAGTCTGAAAAATTACGAACGTATCATTGAGATTCGTGCTCAGCGCCAGAAACGAGTTAAAGTGAAAATTTCTGCATGTGTATGCTCAAACCACGATGAACTGGTGTGACTCAATTTTGTGACCGTTTCGGTAGGATGTGGCAATCAGGTGACCTGCTTTGGCTTGTCGCTCTCGCGTTCAGCGTCACTGCGCTTTCGGGTTTAATGGCCGGATTCCAACAGCGACGGTGTAGGTAAAATATTGACATGCATAAGAATATAATGCAGCAAAAAAACATTTATTTATTTATTTTTATGTAAGGGAGGTAATGAGCAACTGGAAAGGAATATCATTACTTTTGCAACAATTGCATTGAAATTAATTACTTCTTGTCCTGTAAATTTGCTGCGCAATTTAATTACAATTAGTCGATTCAGGCAAGTAGTTGGTAATGTAATATAATAAGAAAAGAACGGTAACTCGACCATCCTCGCTGGTTGTGTTATGCGTATGTCCGATATTCCGCAGCAGATAGCCAATACGTATGCTTCAGAAAGTGCTCGATAACCCAGTACACGTGAAATGCCGTGCTCACAAGGTCAGTAACGCATGGTCAGTTCTGGCAGTGGTAAATGATGCAACCTAAATCCCTTAACATCTGGAAACCAACATAGCGTCGGCATTTCTATATCGTGTATCGTTGTCCGCCTTATTTCAAGCACTTGGCGTTTAACTCAGCGAAAGAGAACCGTGCTTTTCCTGCCCGTAAATAAACTGCGTGTCGCGCAAGGCTCAGTCTTGTGAAACGTATCAGCGGCTGCAGGAACGCAAAGTTGAGTATTTTGACGTTACTTATCACATACCGAGAAAGACGAAATTTATTTATGAGCGAAACATTTAAGTCTATTATCGTCAAAAACAAGCGATGACGGTGACGTGTGCAGCATTTATATCTGTAAAACACACGTGTCAGCAAAAAAAAGAGCGAAATATTGTCGGTGTCACCAGAAAGGAACAATGGGGAGCAATGAAAACACAAATTTCCTAACACGTTTGTGTGACTGTGAGCGACCGAAAAATCTGCCTGTCCGGGTATCGAACCGATCTCTCCAGAATACAGGGAGCGCCCCACTAACCAGCCATGGTTAGACGTCAGCAGAGCGAACGTTTTATCAGGCTGCCACCATTCAACACCAACAAGGATGTTCCCTTGTTCCCTTTCTCCAGATTATTTTCGTCTTTCTTGTCCAGCTCGCTTGCACCTTTGCATTTAACTGCATTATAGCAAATATTGTGTCTTTGTTTTTTTGCTCACGGGTTTTTGGCATGAAATTTCATATGCCCGCGATGTCATAACTTTACTTGCCGAGATGGCGGATGTCTGGCAGAGAAATTTGCCTTTTCTTTTGATTCTTTGATCCAGGCAACTCGTTCTTAACTTTCATAATCTCATGGAGTGTAAGCATTCTATGATCCACGGTAAAATAATTAGCTTCCAGCCATGCTTCGAATAAGTGGATGTACTGCAACAAATGGCGCCAACGAGTATGCTAAAACGAAATTGTTAATATCAATAAAAGGTATAAAATAGGCTGCGCTGATCGACCTTACATTACGACGCCTTTCCAAATTCCACCTTTGTAAAGCTGTGTCGAGTATTACCCAGATCAAAGACCATCATCGTAATATTGAAACCTGTTCTGCACTATCCTTTCAAAAAGAACGCGTTTCAGGAGTAAGCAATTCGCAGCGCTCGATGTATGTAATTTATTGTACTATTAGGATAGGTCAGAAAACGTAATCAAAAGATCGCAGTCATTCCTGACGAAATATGCTGATTCGATTAAAAATACGTCAGTTATTAATATTTTCAAATCTTCAACCACGTCAGGCAAAAAATGCATTTGTTCTCTTTTATTTTTAATTGGGATCGAAGCGTATGCAGTGTCGTGCATTTACTCCCGCATAAACTAGGGAGTTAATTGACTTACACCAAGAAACATTCCGTTGTATCAATTTCGACGCCGCGATATTCCGAGACCCATTACAACAATTTCTTTAGTCGAAAGAGAACAACATAAAAAATGTATTCGAAAAAAAGTAAAAACATATTTAATCGATCGAAAAATTTATATTTTCTTGTGTCCTCGAAATGTACAGATATGCATTAGGAGTATCCATGTACACAAAGGAAAATAAATATCTGACTCAAAAAAGAAATCATCCCTAGTGCAATATTTTATGAACATAAAAAGGTAGTGAACACGTCTAATGTCAGTTATTTTACTTGTCATGCTGCTGTATCTGCGTAAATTATGCAGCCACAGTCAGCGGAAAACAATATTTACTCTGGTTAATCCGCCTCACTTTTGAAAGGAAACAGTTAGGAATGAGGGATAGCTTATGACTACGATATGCGCGCAAAAGGCGAGGGCTGATTTTTACATCAGGAGATATGGCGGTCCATTTTGGCGCATACGTAACCTGAACCAGC
>JAZHYW010037426.1:0-159162 GCA_037355805.1 Ixodes ricinus
TACTCTGGTGAATGCAAACCCTTTTTCTACAGCAGCCTCCACAGATCCCCCAAAAAACAAGAATCAGAGAGGCTGTGAATAGCCCTGACGCACGCCGCGCAAGCTGTAATGTGAAGCTCCAGGCTTGATTTTGAACGATTTAAAGTTTTTAATATAAAAAGAAACTTCGAGGCGTTGTTATTCATTAGAAAGATCAATCACAAAAACGTCATAGGTGTTTTTCTTTTTTTTTTTTTGTAATAAATAAACTGTTTTTAATCGGCATAGATGCGAACTAACATAACCGCTCCGTGCTCGGACATAGCGCGTCGTCTGCTCGCATCCTACCAGCTTCGTCACAGGAGGGTGCCCGCGAGGTGGCGCCACCAAAACATTTCGTCGCCAATAGGTTCAACTGGCGCTAGTGTGCTGTCCCAAATTGAAGCGGACAGCAACCAGTCGAAAATTTACTTCCGGTAAAGCATTCCTATGGGAAAAAGTGAGTGCATTTTCTCCCTGCGCTCGATCATAAGAGCAAAGATTCCGAATAATTCGTCGTACTATACTTCGTTTCAGCTTGGGTCCAGACGCAGCCGATGCTACAAGCACGAGCATGCTGCCCTGAACAGTGCTTGCATTGCACGAGCGCGTGCTTGGCAGGGACGCTGAAAGCCGAGCTCGCGCTTGTAGCATCGGCTGCGTCTGGACCCAAGCTGAAACGAAGTATAGGTCAGGACTTACAGGTTGACGCCTGTTCTCTGCATTGCAGCGGAGCGCCACTAAGCGTAGCGCTCAGTTACGGCGTTTTCTTTCAAATTCATTGCATTAAAAACTGTGCTAAAACGGCTTCGTACATGTACTTTATGTGCACTGTCGGACACTGTTAGCGCGAACACGACGTCGGCGCTTTCCAGCATGGGGGATATACTTGCCAAACGAACGAAGGACATCTCGAAAACTAAAAGAGACGGCAAGAGCTACGCAGTAATACTGGATCAGTAACTAACTTCCTGTGCATGTACGATCAAAATTAATTGAAGGTCACGTAATACAGTCCGATTTTCAATAAGTACTGCTTTATTTTTTTCTGCTTTGTGCGAAGATGCTTGTTGTACGTTCAAGGCATCACCCGCACGCTCGAAATATTTGAGAACAAATGCCTGACAAAAGCTGCCGGCATAGAAAATAATAAAAAGAGACACCTTTCATTGCCCACGTACTTTATTCTTTACGTTTTAGATGTTTTTAACCGCCCGTAAAGATGCAAGACGGGGTCATTTCTATATAGTGACAGGACTGGCATAATAGCAATATATAAGCGCCACCGGTATGCTGGTGAACCTTGAACACCCCTATATTCCTCTAGATTGTTATTTTCCTTAGAATCGTAGCTCGTTTTTTCACACCTGTTGTGGAACACATGCTTGGGTCTGAAATATAGGTAAGTTAGACATCGTTCACTGATGAAGAAAAATGTGCTAACTAAAGCGATTACACTTTTACATTGTTAACAAAGGTACCTACTATTCGGTACGGCCCAAATAACAAAAGTGCTCCATGTTATTTTCCGTCGAAGAGACAAAATTGACGCGCGTTTTCCCATAGGAATGCACAGGAGCACCGCAAAAGTAGAGTGGTTGCTGTGTGCTTCAATTTGCGTCACGGAAGTCGCATAGACACTGGCGCCAGTTGAACCTCTAGCGTCCATTATGATACCCACGCGCAGAGGGCGAGATCAGGTGATGAAAGGGAGGCAGTTCATTGGTCCGGCGAACGCGCAGGCAGCTCCCACCGCAATTTCAGCTATGGGTTCATTGACATTCACATTGGCTGAAAAAAAAAAAAAATCGATGCTTTTTTTGCGTTTGAAATGTGTACTTGCGATAGAATGACAAATAATGGGTCCTAAAGAATTACACAGGTACCTTAAATCACCACATAGAAGGGAAAATTATTAATACTCCGCAAAAAAACTGTTATTTTATTTTATTTATATATATTTTTTTATGTACCTATGTAGAACTTCAAGTGTCACCTCATCCTTTGTGCCCGTGTTTGCGCATATTTCTTGATCAATTGTTTATTTGCCATGATTTGCCAAGAGGGCGAAACTGACGTGTCGCGATTCGTACAGTGATTTTCGTTGTCGTCGTCGTTTTCATTATCAGCAGCATAATATCATCGTGAACTCTCGTCACTAAATACCTCCTTCCCTAGGGAGCCTTCACATGAGGCACTCTACCCTTCCCAATACATACAGTAGCCGGTTAGGCCAACTTTTCAGACGGCCGGGGTGGGTGTGGTGCAATACATTCTTTTTTTCTTCTTTTTTTTTTCGGTCTGCGGAATGTTTTGTTGGACTTAGTTGGCCTCTGGTGATAGTGGCATTGCGGTCGAATTGCGCCGCGCGGGCGCTTTGGCTCCGAGCCAGGGGTTGGTTGGTCCGCACGCACGTGGGAATGCGCCCGGGGGCCTACCGCGGCCGATCGGCGATCGGGTTGTTTTCGTGCCTGTTTGCTCAGCACGTGGATCAGCGGCTGGCCCTCTTATTTGCAACGCACCGCGTGTGTTGTTTGCCTGTGCCTGCTGGATGCGTTCCCTCGGGCGATTCCCGGCGATCACTTTGCGGCGGCGGCTGTCTACGAATTTGCTACAAACTTTCTTCCTTCTTGTTCTTCGGCGTCTGTCTTTATTTTATTTTTTGATTGTCTCGAGGCGCAGTGTGAGCTGAGCGTGTCCCGTTTTCACGTGCTGGTATTCGTTTTTGTTTGATGGGTAGATTCTTTGGCGGCGATTGTGAAAGCTTTGAACGGAGGCTATGTCTTTCGTACACGCGTACCGAAGGGACCGTGTCGCTTACGTCATTACGGAGGTCGTTAACTCGGACAATTCTGTGGTCAGATTCCTCAATCATTCCAAATGCTCTCAGGTTTTTTTTTTTTTTCCTTTTTGCGGATGCACACGTTGAAAAGTATAGCCCATAATTCGCGCGATGCGGTGCAAGAGAGGCAGCAATGTCTACCGCCCTTGGGAACAGCTTAACCGACACGGAAAAGTTTCCCCGGCTATCACTGCATTTGGAGAAAAATATGGTCCATCTCAACAGGACTTTGTTCTGGTTAAAAAAGGAAAGAAAAAAAAGAAATTGGAAAACAAAATACGCGTGCAGAAAGACAATGGGAAAAAAAGAAGAAAGAATGAATGAAAGAAAATGTATTCTTTGAATTGTTCGCTTCGAATTATGCAGATATTCGAATTACCGATTTCTGCAGGGAGCAGCAAGACTTCCAGAACCCAGTATTTTTCCTGTTATTAACCCATTGACAGATACGGACCTTTTATAACCTTTATTGATCGCGATATTCTACCTCTGTGTGCAGTGGCTGTTCTACCGAACTAAAAAGAATCATGTTTTCCTGCTTTTTCTTTATTCATTTTTTTGCGGTATATAAATTTAGGGTCCTTCGTTTTCGGGTTTCATATACATATACAGGGTGTTTTTGTCTTTTTTTAAGCTTAACAGATTTGTTTAAAAAAGGCATGAAAGCTACACTTGTGCGGTTTGTGCGAGTGAGTTCTACGCCCAGGGGGACATTATGTGGGTGCCTAATCTTTGCGATAAGTCGGGTAATTAATTAAAATTCGTTAATTAACTTTTAATTAGTGAAAATAGGCATATGGTTCCAATTAGAAACTTGCTGAGTGTCATCGAAAACCACTAAATCAGTAATTTTCAGAGACTTAGAGCGCATAAGAAGCGTAGTAGTGTGCTAAAGTTACCACTCGTGGAGCAGGTACAAGGCTAGTGGTTGCGGTAAGGCGCCCGCGCGATTTTTCCGCCTCTTATCTAGCCCCAGCCTTGTACCTGCTCCACGAGTGGTAACTTTAGAGCACCACTGCGCTCTCACGCTCTCAAAGCCTTTCTAAAAATTACTGATTTAGGGGTTTTGGACGACGCTCAGCAAATTTCTAATTAGAACAATACGACTATTTTCACTAATCAAAACGTTAATTAACAAATTTTAATTAATCAGCCGACTGATTGTTGTGATTAGCCCCATATACTATGTCCCTCTGGCCGTATAACTCATCTGAACAAAGCGCGTAAGTGTAGCTTTCACAGTTTTTTTTAACAAATCTGTTAAGCTTAAAAAAAAAATAAAAAAACACCAGATGTGCTGCTGCGGAGCAGCAGCGCATCTGGTCCTACTTAGCATCTACTTGTTTGCAAGTGTGTGAACGAGCCTTTACGCGAAAAAGAATGCGTGGTCGAAGCTGCGGTGCTCGACGTCACAACTGCGAAATCGCGAGCAAAATCACAGCACGTGATGCAAAGCTGAATCACCAGGTGCGATTTCACTTGGGATTTCGCAGTTGCGACGTCGCTCGTGCGACAAAAGAGCGTGGTGGAAGCTGCGGTGCTCTTGCGAAATGGCAAGTAAAATCGCACCCTCCTACACCGAACACGTCTTTCGTGACGTCGATCCCAGTGAGTCGTGATTCTCCAGACGTTTTAGGTGTGCCGAAACACGGTTCACCTTGAAGCGTCGCCGCGTTCTTCACCATATCTGCTGACGGTTTTTGCCACATCTACGAGCTGGACCCATTCATCGTTCTGGACGACTCGTGTACCCCTTGTTGGCTAGAAACGGAAGTGCCGCCCGCCCGTCGCCCGTCGCGCAAGCTCAAAGAGCACAGCGCGCCCGATGTCCGGAGGAGCGGGAGCAACGGAGGACCTCCGTGGCACATCCCCGAGCTCGTCTCGGCGGCGCATGACTACTGGACGGCGCGTCCGTTCATTTGCGGTACCGGAAGACCCGGACGGCGTCGGAACCGGCCTGGGGCTTCTCTTGGCGGCCGCGCCTCCAGAAACCACGCCGCCGATACTTGGAGCTAATGAGGATGTGCGCCCGTCGCGAAGAGCGGCTTCTCGGAAGCGCGCTTGCCCCCGCTGCTCGCTGCCGCACATAGACGCGACCGCGGGGTTTTCCGGCGTCCGGTGCACGAGCCGGGAGGAACACCGCCGGGTCGGACGAACCGGAATCGGGGGTTAGTTCCGGTCGAATATAACAGCCGTCGTTATGAGGCCGCCGCCGACTCGCTCTCTTTCGCGCTGATTTTTTTCTTCTTCTTCTTTGCTTCGTGTGTATTTGCACTACCTCGTCAGCAGATCGCTGCCTCGGTGTTTGTCCGTGGGCGGTGACTGCAGACTTACGCCGCCCTTGAATCGGCAGCCGGCGTCTGGGGGAACCTCCGGTGCAGCCCGGTGATCTCAGTCGGGAACGATGTGGTCAAGGCCGGGGTTTACCGCCGTGAGGTTACCGAGGCCCCGGTAATGGGAAGCGTGTTCTTCCTTGATCGTCCCCGGCAGCAGTCCACTTACGCCGCTGAATCGTGGCGACGCGCGCAGGCGTGCATTTTGAATCGTCGGCCTGGCCATGCAGGGTGCTGACGTGTTTGGGCCGGAAAGAACTCGTTACCGGCTCCGTTTCTTTGTTCTGGTTAGGCTTCTGGGGCGCAATTACTGCGAGTGATTTATAGTTCCGTATCACGTCGAAGCCTTTCGAAGGCGCTTCTTCTCGCGATGAACTTGACCGCGCTGATTGCAGCTTGCGTGATCCGACGCCTAATCTGTAAGCTCGATTGCTGCCTGGGAATGGTACACTCAGCTATGCGATCATTGTAAACAAACAAGCGCCACAGACCCGTGATTCTCAGCGCACGAGCGGAGCTTGAACCTTTTCGACCAGACAGCGTACGCGGTCGAGCATAGGGATAGAGTAACCAGTTTCTAAAAGAACGAAAAAAAAATCGCATCGTATACAGTTGTTATCGGGGAGCCCGTGTGGGCGCGAGGTGCCGGAAGCCTTCTTGGAGTATCTCTGCAGTGACGCATTCGCCATAAACGGGGTTCAAAAATAGACGAATGGTCCGAGTCAATTGAAACGACTCTAAATACCGCGCGGACGCCCGCTTTCGTGACCATTGACGTCACAAGCGTCATTCAGAGTTGTGCGAGGCTGAGAATAGAGCGCATGGCCGCAGCAGAGATAAGAGTAGGCAGGGTGAATTCACGGGGCTCCAACTGATTGGTCGTACATTTGCCTCCATGGCGAGCGCGTCAAGCGCGGGGTTGCACTGTGTTTGTATGACGTACAGTACGTACCATATTGTACTTGCCATCGTGCGTGGGTTATATAACTCTAGGGTTCCGTGTTTTCAAACCAAAACAATTTTTAAAAAATGTTTCCGTCAATTGGGATTTATTTTCATAACTCCGATATTCCCGCTCATAAAAACCAGACAAGAAAGAAAGAAAAAAAAAAAGAAATTTCTATTTGCATGAGCGCCAGATCAGAGGTCATAGCTTCAGTCTCTTTTGCAACCTCGGATGATTCACGGAGGGGACTTCCCTTCAAGGTTCGTTCAGAACAACGGATCAGTGTTGCTGCATTTCTGGACCACTACGGGACTAACCTAGGCCTGTGCATTTCGCAAGCCATTGCTCAGGCCAGCCCACACAACGGTCGTGCAAGAACCAGTCTTGTTCAACTTACTCGAAAAAAAGTGATCGATTAGAATTACAATTACTCTCGGTTAAAGTATTCAATTAGATTACCTAATTACTTGAAAAGAAAAATAATGGGTCGTTTCTTGAAAAAACTAACCGGTACTTTTCCGATTACTTTAGGCTTTCAAAAGGATAGAGTTTTCTGCCAATTTAAAAACGGGTCTTTCGTACTGTCCATGATTGGATTAGAATCACCGATTTGCGAACGACTTATCTTCGTAATCCACCGATTTCGGTAAACCTCATCCTCGTGTCGGAGATTTCGTTCTAGGCTTCCTTCTTTCGGGTCATTCCATGACAAAAGAGAAGTGGCAATTTTTTTTTTTTTTAATTTCTGGGATAGGTACGAAAACTTAAATTGGATAAAGAAGCCTCTAAACTCCCAAAAAAAGTTGTTTTATCCTTGTGAAAAAAAAAAAAATTGCTGGTATCATGTTAATTTTTTGGAGTTTGCTTAAAACTCGTGTAGTAAAGAAAAAACATTGTGAAAAAACGGTTACTTTCCACAGAAGATTAGGTGAGTGCCGAATTACTTAATAATATGCCCTATCTTACACCAAGAAAACAACCACATAGAGGGACGCCAGTTTGAGTCCCAATAGGAGCTTCAAAAAGAAGATACTTATTAGGAACCTTTTTTCCATAGAGGAGTGAGAGCGCGTAAAACACTGGTAGCGCTACTAACGATAACGACCACTGTGCATAAAAATAAAAATTTATTTCGAGGTGAGCTTTTCTTTGGGTCTGTCAAAAGACCGGTGAGCTTTTCTCCAGACCCGCGGAAAAGTTAGAGAGCTTTTTCTCCGGTGAGCTTTTCTCCGGGATTGATTACTGGGAAATCCAAGGACGCGAGCGCGTGGTCCTTGAAAGAGCTGATTTTCACCGAGACCAAATTTGGGGAATATACTTTGCAGTCGAGAGTTGTACTTTTCTCGGAAAGTACCAGAAAAAATACTTTAGGTAAAGTACAAGTACATACTCAGAGAATGTACTTCAAGTAAAGTAGAAAATTTCCTAAACCTACGTTAAGTAGTACTTTAAGTACACTCTACTTAAAGTACTTCCCAACACTGATGTTTGACAAGGGGTGTAAGAACATACCCTTTTTTCTTAGAGTGCAGAGTATACTGCGAAGGGGGAAAAGGACGGCACTGGACTGGTTTGTTTCCGTCGCGCAAACGGCGGAAATAAAGGCCTTTGGAGAACGCGCGTGCCTCTACATTCGCGTGCAGCAGAGATACAGCTTTTACGACCGGCCCGTTGCGTTCGCGGTCAGGTATGCGCAGAATTCCCGGTCACCGCGTCGCGCAGGTCCGGGTTTAATGGTGCGCTCAAGCGTGCAGAGCGATGGAGGGTTTCTCCGAAAGGCGCTCGCGCACTGCACAACTCCACCGCATAAACAGGGCTACGAGTCGTCTAGATTGACAACTCGAGGTCGTCGTTCCGATGCGCGACCCGCCTCGCAACGTTCTGTCCTCCGGAGGTTCTACGGCGAACGACTGTAGAACACAATGGATCTTTTCTCCGTCTTTGACAGGCTACGAACGTCTGGCGAACCAGACAGACAGGCGAACGACGAGCGCCACGAGGAGACATTTTTGGCGCTCCTTGATGGATTCCGTAAGTTTGTGGCGTTGTTTGGCTGCGGTCGGACGCAATGGAAAACGCGGCGACTGTCCCGAGCCCGAATGTGGCGCATGACGACTCACGTGACGCGTATATAAAGTGACCTACAGGTGGTGGTGTTGAGAAGTACTTTGAGCACACTGCACTTAAAGTACTGGTTGAAGTGGGTTTAGAAAACTTGTACTTTATGCACATGCTCTAAGTATGCACTTGTACTTTACTTAAACTATTTTTCTTTCTTTCTGGTACTTCCGAGGAGAGTACAACTCCCGACCTTAAAGAACATTCCCCGAATTCGGTCGTGTTAAATTTGTATCACAAAAGGATGCTCTGTCAACTCTACAAAATTACTGGTAGGTATATTCTAATCTCACCAGGAAACGCGAGCTGACGACGCATGCGGCATATCGCTCCGTTTGTACCCGGGGCGGCTTTCCCGCGGCATCTCGAACTGTTGCTACTCGATCCTAAAGCCTCTTTATACGGAAAAGTAGCGACATCCTTTGGAGAATTGCCGCCTGCTATCTTGGGCCGATACAGGCGGCGCTACAGCTACAGTCGACGCGCGAGCGCGAAAGAGCAAAATATAACAATAAAGCGCGGTTCAAACAGGCCCGTAATACAAATACGGGTGCCGGAACCCGTAGTGACGTCAGCACTCCCTCCGCACGGGCGGTAACGTAATTACGGTTTCCGGCACCCGTAGTCAAGAGTTGAAAAATTTTGAACTTTCTCCTTTCCGTGTCGTGACGTAGGTTTCCGTATTTTCTCCGCGGCCAATCAGCGCAACGCGCTTCCCTCCTCCGCCCAGCTCCCGTATACGGGGGCCCGTGACCGCGCGCCGTTCAAACCAAACCGTGAAGACTTGGATCCGTAACGGGGGCCGGAAGTGATTACGTCAGTACGGGTTCCGGCTCCCGGATTCCGTATTCCGAGTCTGTTTGAATCGCGCTTAAAGGGGCCCTGCAACAGCTTTTTGACTGGTTTTTAATTTGCACCGAACCTAAGCGCACTGAACGTAGTAACTTAATGAAACTTTTCTTTTCGCAAAATTCGCTTTATTTTAAAAGTTATAGGCAAATTAGAATTACGAAGACAATCAAAAAATAACCTCCTTCATGACGTCGTAGGTCCTGGCTTGAGTGGCCGTGAACTAGAGGAGGGATAGTGAGCTGATCGAGCGCTCACGGCTGCCGCACTCCGTGTCGACGGCTCGAGAGGGCGCCACTAAAGCATGTGTTGGATAGGCTGTATGAAGCGGGCAACCAGGGCGGCTCGCAATGCATTTGCTGCGCGATTAAAGACTATTACGGCGTATCACTTCATTGGCCACAAACGACAGCAAACACGGGGTAAATATCAGTAGAGAACGGGAACCACTTCGCGCTGCTATACCGCCAAATGGCCTTTCTACGCTTCGGGACCTTTCTACGCTCGCCGTTCATCGGCGCCTCATCCCACTAGCACTTTCTAATAGCGAGTTCGTTTCACGGCACTCGTGCCCCCGCGTGCCCACTCGCAGCGTGGAGCGGGTTCGTTTCAGCCGGCACTCCACGCGTAGTTGCACCTTCCGAGTTCGTTTCAGCGCCGACACCCCACGCGTGCATGCACTCACTGCACCGAGAAAATCGGGAGTGCGCCAAAATGCAATCCCGTCATGCCTCGCTCTGGCGAAACCGGCGATGAGCGGGAGCAGACGACGAAAGTTCGTCTGCTACGATGTGTCGCGGAACCGAAAGGAAAAAAAGGAGATTTTCAGATAGAAATCGCGTCCCGCGGGCAACGGAATCAAATGCGAGCTTGAATTGTGAGCGTCTGCAACTTCATGAAGTATCAATTGACAAACCGTGCTTTATTTGCAAGTTTTAAGTCGCTCTGTTGCCGTACAGACGCTGAAATATACCAGTGTGTAAAGAAATGCTCAGAACAAACGCATCAGCGGCTTCCGAGATGTTTATCACCATCCGTGTGCGGGTGAAAAATTGAACATTTGTCGACAAAACTCCCCTAGCAGAAACCTCTGACTGCCCACTGAGCATCAGAGAAAGCTAAACATAGTGACTCTACCCGAGGGTTGGGCAACATCGTCATGTTTAACATTTACCTACGTCAGCTAACTTCCCTCGTCGTATTTTGTTCGAGAAAGCTTTCGTTCTCGACGTCCTCACAATGCTAATATCAGATCCACCTCTCATGACGATCGAAATCTAAAGTGCCACGAAAAGGTTTGCTGGATATTCCAACAGACTAGTTTTAAGCCGTACCCTTTCAGTGGTTCACGCATAATACCATGCTCAAACGGATCAAGCTTCTGCTCGGACAGCTTCATCAGTTTTCTTCAGTGTAAACGGTTATAAGAATTGAAAGATCGCAACCGGCTGCTTTGTAGACAGCTGGGTGCGGAAATTTACGCCGTCTGTAACTATATCTACGGCAGCCGAGTTGCTCGAAGTCATCGCAACTATAAACTACAGGTTGCAGCGTTCAACGCTTGTAGATAAACGTTGGTAGTGACTGCACTCTCACATTCCCACCCTTCACTCCGAACAGAAAGGCGCTAGTTTCGGTTTGAGGTTGGTACCTTTTCTACAACATAGATGGCGGCAGCATCAGTCTTCTGCACTCGGTGCATTGGGCGTGTTCGTTTGAGTCCAGTTCTCCGTGCAACACTCTGTGAGTGCGATGCATTCTGGGAGAGAACTCGAACGGTGCCAGTGCGTGTGAAACGAACTCGCTATAAAATGCGCCGCTTTTTCCGCCGCTTGGTGGCAGGTATGTCGACGGGTCATTTCTTGTTTCCGTACTTTATAAACTGCATTTGTTTCTTTTCTGATCTAAAATACAGAACAAAAACTACTTTCATACATAATTGAAACGGTTCGCGCGACACTTATATTTTGTATCTCGACTAATAAAAAAGCTTTTAGCGGCTCTGACCAGTAGTAAGCCCAAGACCAAAAACGTCACATTTTGCGCGCTTTCGGTACCGCGGGTCACCCTCGTCGGTGGAGGAGGTTTCCGCGTCGTCCGGTTAAAATATGACGCACTGATATTTAGTTACTCTCTCCGTGCCCGCTGACTCGCCCGAACCCCATGAGACGTGGAAACAGCAAAAAAGGTAGACGCTTAAATATGATTGCAGGGCCCCTTTAAAGAGTGCATGAGGGACGAGGAGGGAGAATGAATGCCTATGCTGTTGGAGTGCACTGCGTGCTATGAGCTCATGTCGCCAATCGAATAACGCCGACTCTGCAACGTCACGGCTTTCATCGTCTTTCTTTGAGCCCATCCTTCGAGGCTGGTAGACCGTGAGAGTGCGCTTTTCGCCTGTGTGTATGTATTTGCGTGTCTTTCAGCCTTTGACTGCGCTCTGACCCAAGTATAGGGAGGCCGTCTGCTATCTTGGCCATTCCAGGCGGCGCTACAGTCGAAGCGCGGGTGTAAAAAAAACAAAAAAAAACATAAAGATAAAAGGTGCGCGCGACAGAGGAGCAGGAAGATGATGTCGCTACGAGAGGATTGCTTGCGGACGCTACGGGACTGTCGTCGTGCTCTCTCCTAGTACGTTTAACCGGCTTGCGGTCAAAATGTCCATCGAGACAAAATGTCCAAACAGGTCAAACAATTCAACGTGGCGAAATGTCTATCGAGACAAAATGTCCATCGAGGTCATAATGTCCATCGAGACAAAATGTCCAACGAGTCAGAATGTCCACCAAGTCAAAATGTTCAGCGAGTCAGAATATTAGACATTTTGTCTCGATGGACATTTTGACGTGTAATCAGTTTAACCCCACTGAGTGCAAGCCAGTGCACGTCATCTGGTCATTTCTCTGAATGAAGTAATGGCGGCTATAAGACCGATACAAATGAATGCCTTATAAGTTGACTGTGTTGAATAGTTCGTCATCGAGAGTAAAAAAACTACTCTGTGGCCACTTGACTTTATCCAATATTCGCCGCCATTTCCGAAAATAACTGATGCGCCCTCTGGGGCTGACATTGTACAGGGGAATGAGACGGCACCACGGAAAAAATGGTGTTAAAATGTACTTGTACAAGTACATTGCGCCCGGTGTACTTACTACTTTACTTTAACTACATAATCTCTAATTCACCATGTACTTTACTGCAAGCACTTTTTAGATCTGCTTTACCAAACACTGCCTATAAGTATTTGTGAGTGAGTATTGTTTATGGAGAGGTCTTTTTGTTTCGCACTGCCACTATTCGTTCGGTATCAGACCGTTTTAATTGGATTTCGTGTGTATTACAGTGAGGAGGGGGATTGAATCTGCGCATAATTTGAAGACGTTGACAACATGCATGGTGATCGATCTCAGTAAAGTAGACTTTCACGCAACGCCACTGACTAGTGACGTAGCCATGAATGTTTTTCGGGGGTGACTGATTTTGCTTGAATGTCCATGACTTGGGGAACTACCCGGTAAAGGGGGAGGGGTGGAGCTGGAGCGGCTGAAGCCTTTTAAGCCCCTTTCCTGGCTACGCCACTATGCCTGACCCAGAAGCTTCTTTGTCAAGGTGTCGTTTCAAGTGAAGAAAATTGGGCTATTTCTTTCTCCTTCGCAAAGCCTGATGACGTAGTCGCGGGGACCACCCCTTGGTGACGATAGTCGAATGCGGTTCATGCATTGGAAACAATCGCTGAGTGAGCACACGACTCTGGCTCGTAGCATTCGCAACTTTCAGCGATGGTGGTACCGCAGTAACCGCGGTGTGAGAATGGCGCTCCCTAGCTCCTGGGTGATCGGCTTCAGATTGAAGGGGCTTGCTCACACCTTCGTGACGTTGAAATATGGCGTAAGGCTCTTGTATCGCTTTATTTAACAATGCTAGAAATACTTACGCGTCGCAGACACAACCTCGCGCTGCCCTTCGACGACGATCATCCAGATGAGAGCCATTTTGATAGGAACTAGGGCGCCCTCTATAGGCCGTTAAAGTTGCTAATTCTGTGCTTCGATCGGCGAACATTCGGTTAGTGCTCGTGCCCAATCGCTGCCTGGACCCTGCGTTTTGCAAATGGCTTTGCTAACCCCAGCGCGCGGCTCGGATAAACGTTGGCGGAAAATAATCGGCCCCAGATCACGTGGTCGCTTGTTCTGGCCGCGAGTTACCCTATAGTTACACTAGCGCTCTCAACTGTCATTAAGCCAACGATTGTTGGCATCTCCCAACTGCCATTGAACTCAACTAAGTTGTCCGGTGTTACACGGTACATAGGCCTAACAAACCCAGTTGAGGCGCGCGTGACGGGACACAGTTGAAACCGAAACGAAACTAAAACTGATGTCACATTACCTTTTTTTGTAAAGTGAGGCATATGAATTATATGCGCACCTTTAATTCATTTCAGACGTTCAAAATACCACATAAAATTAACTTTTTGTTTTGTTTTTAGAGTAAAGAAAGGTCAATCAAAACGTTTCACACGAATTCAAGCAAGAGAGACATGACGAAAGTCTTATCGGTACCGACATCACAATAGGGAGTTCTAGAATAGCGCACGCTAAAGCTTTGCGTGCGCAAAGAATAGCGTCGTCGCCCATTGCGCATGCGTCGAATGCTAACCACGTTTTGCGCTTTGCGTGCGCTATTTTAGCGCGCGCTATTTTTCGGAAATTGCATGCGTACGCAAAGGGTCTTTGCGCTCCTCCAAGGGGGATTCGTGATGAGAAGTTGGCTAAACCTAAGACGAGCACAGTTAAAAAATGGCGCCTCCCAGGACCGTGTCTGCGGCCGCTTTGGCGGCGTCGTGAGCGCGACGTACGTTGGCGGCATTGTCGCGACTGCGACTTTCAATACGGGATGACATTACACTCGGTTTGGCAACCATCACCGGCAGCTTGATGCTCGCGACGCGCGAGCATTTCTCGGCGAAGACAGCGAAGGTCACGAGACCTCTCTTGCCGAGGCGACGCCAGCGGACACAACCGGTCGATCGCTCGCGTCGCATTCTCATGTCTAAACAAATCCAAAATGTTACTCTGGACCAAAAAAAAAAAAAACTTTTTTTTTTCTCGAGTTACAGTATTTAGTGTGTGAAATAAAAATTGGCTGTATCTTGGTGGCGTTCCAAGCGCGAGATGCTTGGGCTTTTGCGTCGCGACGGAGAAACTATTCTGAAACTCTCTCGTGCAGCGTGCGCTAACGCAAGCACTAAATTTAGCGCTAGCGTGCGCTAAAATTGCGTACGTTATTCTAAAATTCCCTAATGGCCACCCTTGCCGAGCTTTGGCTTCCGCCACGTGCCGTGATCGTTCTAGCAGGAGCTCTGGCCGCGAATTAAGTACTTTTCCGACAATATTTGCTGCTACGATACTTTCTAGATTCATCCCTCAATCTTCCGCAATAGTAAGTGCTTCGCTGGCACTGGCCATCGGCGGCGATGCGGCGGACGCCGCCATCTTTAGCTCTATTGTGGTTGATTGGGACGAACCCCCTCAGTTAACTGAGATAGCCCAGCTCAGTTGAACTCAATGATCGTTAGCGGCTCAATGACAGTTGACGCCGCCGTGAAACTCCGGCCGATCGCGATTGAATCAACTGTCGTTGATTCACTAGTACCTTAGTGTAACTAGGGTACTACTGGTCTTTCTCTATACTCGTTACTGCAACTGTCCTTTGCGTGAAGAGAAATACAAACGTGTGTTTCGTAAATTAAGGACGTCAAAGATTAAGTTATAAGTGGTGTTCAGTGAGAGATTGATGTGATATTCACTGAAGAGAATAATAATGAGTAAATAGTGAATAAAAAGAATAAGTGGTATTCACTGAAATAATTTATATAGCCTTCTCGACATTTCGTTACACCATAAGTCCGAAAACGCGGATGATTATATTTTCATTCGCGTTTTCCCACCGCCAGTTTTGCGCCTGTCTCACGAGTGGTGGTGCACCCCCGCACTCCCCACGTCCTTTCAGTCACTAGAAAATTGACTAGCTTAGTGGTTTTCGATGACGCTCGGCAAGTTTCTAATGGGCCATGTTGAATTAACCTGAGACTGGGGTAGAGAAGAAACATCAAAATGTAGAACAGACAGAAAATAGACAGGACGACGTCTCAAACTCAGCTGAGTTTCAGACGTCGTCCTGTCTATTTTCTGTCTCTTCTACGTTTTGATGTTCCTTCTCTATCCCAATCTCAAGTTACTTGAACATGGTTAATATTCACTAGCTCGCCTGCACTCTTACTATATTTTTTCAAAATTTTTTCCAGTAAAAACCATATGTTTATTTTTACCAATTAAAAGGTAATTAAGAGTTTCTAATTAATTATCTGAGTTCTCAAGAAGATTAATGCCATATTTATGTCCCCCTGGCCGTATAACTCACCTGAACAAACCGCATTAGTGTACCTTTCACGGATTTTTTTTAAATAAATCTGTTTCGATTAAAATTAAACACCATGTATGCATCATATACAGGGTGTTTGATTTTAATTTGACCAGATTTATAACAAAAATTCCGTTTTCACACACAAAAAAAATAAATTTTTTTTTGCGGTGTGTTAATAATTTGTTTGTTTGTTGGGAATTAGATCCTTTTATGTGCACTCACGATCAGTTTTTTGTTGTCTTACTAAAACGTATACTTAAAAAAAGTTATTCTTTGACAATAAAATTATGTAAGGACTATTCGAGCAGCGTTGAAGTCAAATATAAGAAGAAATGGGCCCGTTCCGTCGAGATCGAGGAAGTCACCCTTGGAATGCATCGCTTTGTCGAGAAAACCGACCAAGACACGACCGACCGCGGATGTTGCAAAAATAGCTTCGCGTCAGGTACGCCCGCATCAACAGAAGACTCCTCGCTCTTGCCTCTTAGTTTCGACACAAGGCGACTTAGAAACAATGGGCGAAAGATGGTTCTTTCGTCTCCATACTATGCCGCACACAACGGAAGTTGTCGTGACACTTGGAATGGTCTCGTTCGTCTCGTTTGCGTTTTGCCGGTGTGTCACGTTCCTTGACTCGTGACGAGAAAGGGTTAAAAAATACAAAGCGTTGCTTTTTCTTTTTAATGCGTTAGCATTCGAACACTCGTTTTGACGAAGCCCCTGTGGTGTATTTCCTTTGTCAGCGCCGGGGAGAGAGGAGAAAGAGGGGAGAGGGTGGCGCGTGCGACGCTCCCGTTATCCCGTTGGTCCGAAGCGCTGACGTCAGCACGCGTCAACCTCTCCTCTCTCCTCGGCGCTGATAAACTGACAGACACCACCGGGTTTTCGTCGAAACGAGCCCTTTCGTTTTGTCAAAGTCACGCGCACAGGTGGGGCGGAGCCAGAGAGGAGCAGGCGCCGCGGCGCGGTGGAATGCGGGCGTGCTCAATAGACCTATTGCTGTCTTACCCAAGCATCAAGGAGAATGCAGGGATTGGTGTTCCACGCGCCACACGTGCTGGCCTCAGCAGTAGTAAATTTTCTAAAGCAAAAACATAAAACAAATGGCATCTTGCACGCGCGTTCGTCAATGCTTTCTTTTAATTATTTACTTCGAATCTTTTATACAGGAAAGGCGTGCGCGTGTGGCGCGTGGAACACCAATCCTTGCATTCTCCTTGATGCTTGGGTAAGACAGCAAATGGTCTATTGCCGCTCTGCCGTCGCCGGTTGTTCTTTGCTCTGGGTAGTACTCTGGGTTTCCGTAGTAACGGTACGTGGGCTGTGATGTGTGTGTAGTTAAAACGTTGGATGCGGTTCCCTCCACGAGTGATATGGATGCGGATCCTTCCACGAGCGGTATGGATGTGGTTCTTTCCACGGGTGACATGGATGACCGTATCCAAGGGCGTCGACGTACTCTGGCAGGCAGAGCACAGAAAAGGGGTAAAAAAATTACGGGAAGATCCATTGGTGGATTCTTAGGGAGTCCGTTACTATGACCCTTGGGAAACGTCACGCACGCTGACCCCGTAACGAGGCCAAAAAGAGGCAGCAAAAAACAGAGGGAGCAGAAGAGAAAGCCAAAAGGACAAAAAGTGAAGGGGTCAGCGTCAGTGTTTCCCGAAGGGGGATGTGTATGGCGTTTCCAAGGGTCATGCTAACGCATTCCCTAAGAATCCACCAATGGACCTTCCCGTACAGGAAGATTCATTGGTGGATTTTTGAATGTAGATTGGCATGCGATGCGCAACCCGACGCTGTTGACGAAAAGTTTGCCACGCGTTAGTTTTTCTGCTCGTGCAATATCAATAATAATCATTTAAAAAAAACACGATTTTTTTTTCTGACTTGCAGTTAGAACAAGCTGCACGTAATCTGTAGCCGATTATAGACGTCTCCACTGTTTACAAAAATCACAGTCCACACGTGCTAAATCACAGTTCAGCCAGCGCCCGCGCGCAATTGCGGCCAGCCAGAAAGTGCGCGTGCATAACACAAACACAGCAATGAACGCGCCCTAAAACGCTTTTATGGAAAGGTGTAGATACCATTACAAAAAAAAAGTGCTCCTCTCCGGTTCCATTTTCAGTGTTCGTGCATACGGCGCGTGATTTGCTCGCTTTCCTAAGTGACGAACATCCGCGTGCTTTGCTGAGGAGATCGCACGTTGTGGTGAAGGCGCCATGTGACTGGCTGTGATTTCGGTTGCACGTCAATATTCCCATTTGCCAGCTGCAGGCCTAAATCAGTTCTTACTTCTTCCCTGCTGCCTCCCAGATGGATGCCTTTTCTCTTGTTTTGATACATATAACCCTCCCTAATTGAAAATCACGTAGATTGACCCTCCAAACGTATGGAGTAACCGGCACCATATTAAAGCTGTCACTCTAAACTATCACATACGTTCTTTCGCCGTTTGTCTCTTCGACCCATACATTCAGACTACACTGCTGCTAGTGATGGGAGGGCTCTGGAATAAAAACACAAAAATAAAGCATTTTGAAAACAAAAAGAAGGTCGTACTTCTTTTTGTGTTTTTACAAAAAAAAGTTCGAAGAAAACAAACCGAGGCACGATTTATTCACTTATTAACAAGCTTATTAAGCGAATTTCTGCATCGTACGGTAAAATTACCATTAATCACTGCTTCAAAACGAAAAATTATCATATCGCACATCATTTCACTGAGTTTCGTCGGCACTGCAGGTGGACGATAAAACACACTATACCATGTTATATTTGCCAGCCCATAAAAGAAAAAAAAGTGCAGTGACGGTACAAGGAAGAAAATGTAAGGAAACACAAGCACGTGTGGTGTGGTTGTCTGCTGCCTTTACCCGTCGACAAACTGTTTGCATTGCCCTCAAAGCATGCACCAGTCATCCCCAATGAGCGTTATTCTGTTGTTCAGTATGGCAGTACGGCTATAAATGTTCAGAATATATCAAAATGAAGTTTGAAAAACTTCAAAACAGAGGAGTGATGACTTAGTGCTGCCTATGATTTGTTCGTATAGTGTGCGCATTCATGTGATGAAGCCTATTTTTTACGTCGTCAATCGCATATTTCCCTGTTAATACCTTGTCACGCTTTCAGTCAGCGAAAACTATGGGGTATACTACAGGACGCAACCGAACCTCCGCTACTGCACTACCACTTCTGTGCATGTAACACCATAACTGACGAACGGTGGCTGCATGTTAACCGTTAGAGTAAACCCTATGCAGCATTTAATATGATGAAGAGTGTATCTTTATTGCAAGATGAGTAGTCAAAAATCTGCTAAATTCTCAAAGCTCTAATAAAGATTTAAAAAAAAATAACGCAATAATACAGTGCGAAAATTGGCACAGAACTTTTTGCCGTTGTTGATCTATGGCGGTATCTTTTAAAAAGATTGTTGGATTACTCTTGCTGAAACAAATTTTCAAATGTTTCCCAAATTTCCAGAAGACAAATTGTTTTTTTCGTGGTTTCTTACCGGCCTTCAAATTTTCCGGAAATTTTGCATTCCTAGCTGCCACAGAATGTTGCCCCTAGTATGATGTTGGTTTGGTAGAGGGAGGGAGGTGTAATAATGAACTTATGCAGTGATAGTTGCTTTGATAGTGTAAAACCAGAAGATAATCATGCATTCTTGCGAGCAATCGGCGTCGAAGCGCGCTCTATCTTTTTGTATCACAAGTACCCAATTTCGCGATATCGCTGCGTGCTATGCTGGCACGTTCTGGCGGATACCTCATTCGAGGCGTTCGGGCTAAATTCATCGGAGGATGGCGGAATCGGCGCCGCCAGCTCACACGCATCCGTCGCCCGACGAGATCGGCGCCGGAAGAGGCACTGTCGAAGGCCCGAGTAGATTGGCGCGCGACTTTGTCCGGATGTGGGCCGCTACGTGCCCACTATCGGGGCACCCGGGCCGTCTCCGCTCGACGCTGAAGTTGTCTTGCACGGGAGGAAGTGCCCGTCCCTCAAGTGCAGAGCAGGGCTGACGCTTCGCGCGGGCAGCTCCGGCCGTACGTTGTTGGAGCACGGCCAACCCGCGCCAGAATCGAGCCGGAGCATGTCAGGCTACGTCGCTGCTACGTGCGGCTGGGTTTCTTTCTTGGCTAAATGGAGGGCTGGTAACGTGCGCCTTTTGTTTGCAACTTTTTTTTTATATATAGTTGTGTTTACGCGTTGGATGACAGCCGGCTTCAACGTTCTCGAACGCGGCGAGCCTGCGCTTGCACGGGGTCTGGAACGTGGTCCAGCCGCCCTCTGTGTTTCGAAATGGGACCGCGCGAGTTTATGAGGGCAGATGATTGCGTAATGCGTGGCTCAGAGTCGGACAGGGAGTTTACGCGGGAGCTGAGCGCTATGCGCGATGCTCTTTGACGCGATAAGCGTTTCTTTTCACGGAGAGCGATATCGACTCGTCCTTTGGGGCAATGGTTTTCAACCACGGATGTTTCGCGGACCCATAGCTTGTGGATTGGCGGAGACGATGGGGGTGGTGACGGGAAGGGAAAGGTATAGGTTAATTATGATAATGATTTAATAAATGGATATATTACTAAGGGATAGTTTGAACTAAACTTCTCTCATTGACACGAGAAAATTCACCCGAAAATTGGAACGTTTCTTCTCAATCTAAAAACAATGACAACTTTTCTTGCTGTCTTGACTGATGAGACAGGTCTTCGCGGACCCCTAGAATGCCTTTGCGGACCCCAAAGGGTGCCTTGGAGTTATAGCGCGCTGCTATTCGTGGTGGGGAGATTTCTTATGCAAGCGCTTTTGCTATTGTCCTTTTAACCCTCGATCCTCTGCAGGAAAAAAAGAAAAAAAGAAAGTCAGTGATGCCGCAATGGGGAATACCTCCATTCAGGCGTGAGAACAGGGGCTGGGGTGATGGCCCCAGCGCCAGAGTTTTTCGTAATGGCAGCACCCCTTCGTTAGCCCCCCCCCCCCTTTTTCTCCTCTGAAACTACTTCATTTCTACTTGAAGTCCATGCTGGTTAATTAGCACACACACTTTTCTCAACTGCAGCTACTTAATTTCTATTTGAAGTCCATGCTGGTCGAGTGGGAAGGGTGAATTTTTGTGCAACGGAATGGCATCTGTATTGGTTCGTGTGTAGCTCCGGTTTCGAGCGACATTTTTCTTGGCCAGCTTGATGTTTCTCTCGAAGGCTCCCTGGAAAGGGGTGTGCAAAAAGGGTGTTTAGATATGTGGACGATTTGTTGATTTTTGTCGAAGCCTATGATGCCATTGAACGTGTGATGACCGTTTTCAGAAACGTGGGAAGGGGACTAAAATTGACTTTCGAACCCCCTTCTGACGGTCGTCTGCAATTTTTAGACCTGCCACTTTGATGCAAAACCACGCGTGTTGGTCATACAGTCCCCGTTCAAAGAAAGCTTCTCCCACCTTTTGAGTCTACCCCCTCAAAACTCGTAAAAAGGGGCATCGCAGTGTCTTGCCTCGGATCGGCATTGAACAAGTCATGCCACCACGGCGTGGGAAAAAGTTTTAACGACCAGGTGAAAAGATTAAAAGAGGCAGGTTTTCCTTCACGGGTTCTGGAGGAGGTGTCGGGAGTTTTTCTAAGAAGTCTGAAGTGACCATGTAATCGGGTGCCACGGTTAGGCCGGTAGTGCTTCCGTACCTCCATGGTGTGTATACCGCAATGTTAAAAACGTCGCTGTGCGGTATGGTGTGCCAGTTGTTTTCAGCGCTCCTATTAAATTGCTACAGTTGTGCAAGAAGGTCCGCTTGTCAGGAAAAGAAGAGGGCGATTTTCATGTGGGCACAAAACATGTAAATCGTTTTGTCCACTGCCGCTTGGGAGTTGTATGCTGCATTCCGCTGTCTTGTGGTAAGGCTTATGTGGGCCAAACGGGACGCTGAAGTAATGATAGACTGCAACTCTCTTCGTATGACTCCGTCTGGCCATTTAGCAGTCCACTGCAGCAGGTATGAGTGAAAATACAAATATTTCAGGACAATTTAAAGAGCAGAGAGCGCGGGAGGTCTTGGAGGCTTTCAGTATCAAAAATTCGGGTGATGGATGCGTAAGCCACTTGTCACTTGCTTTGACAGATGCTGAGGAAGCATTCTTATCGGTGACAGTGCTACGCGCACGTTAAGGTTTTTATTCGCTTTTAGATTACAGTTAACCGGGGGAGGGGGGGAGGAGGGGGAGGGGAGGGGAGGAGAGGGGGAGGGGCTATTGAACGGCGCGTGTGCAGCCGGGGAAGGGACTATTCTTCGTTTTCTCCTGAAGCCCCCACTAAACTTCCATTTGTGAGTGAGCGCTTGTTTGTTGTACGTGTCCTCCTTTTTGTCTTGGTCTTTTGTGCGCTTCTCATATTATGATTAATCAGTGCCAACTAGCCCAGCTTTCAACCCTGCTGCAAACTACCCCCCCCCCCCCGAGCTGAAATCTTATTCACTTTGATACATAAACTAATGTGCATACCGGTAAATTTAAGAAAGCTCCAGTGACCAATTTCACTAGAAATCCATAATTTGAATGTTCACAGTGAGACAAAAAGTAAGTAGATTTTTAAGTGAAATTGAATGTGCGTGATTGAGAAAACGTATGAACGAGCAGCTATGTTTATCTTGAGCAACAATCAATGAGTATCAATGAGAAGAATACCCACTCAGCACAAAATATATTTTCTAGACGCGTTACATTAGGACCTTTTGCTTGATATTTGAAGGGCAATATGGATGCAAGTTACAATCCAAAGCAAGGCCATTGCCTTTACTGTTCTAAATTGCTCTCCACTCAGCATATTCCAGGCTCTGGATACACACTTCCTAACAGACCTAACAGAGCCCGTACATTGCAATTACAGATTCAACTAAAATATTTTTTTTTAAATTCTCGTTAAAACAAATTGCATTCCATTCAAAACTGCCCCTCTACATACACAGTGAGCACCCAGTTAGTTACCAAAGGTTTGCAAACCTGTGTTTTTCTCCAAATATTTAAATCACAATCATAGGTAATTTTGTATCAGATTAAAATTATCTCCTACACCAAACCTCCAAGATGTCCACTTAATCTGCTAATTTTTGGTACAAAGTGCCATAACTTTGAACTCTAAGATGGCTTGAGATCTCCTTAACGTTGACTTTACCTGCATAAAAAGAAATACACCTTTTCTGGGATTTCAGCTTCTCTGCAATGTTTCTAATGGCACCAGTGAGCAATTTGCATAGTGGGGCTCTTAGTGATATCATGCACATCGCTGCTCATAAGGTTTATGTCCCCAAAGTTGGCTTCACCTGAGTCATATATCTGCTCCGTTTCCCAGATTGAAGCTTCTCCGTGGTGTTCCTGAGAGAGCATCAGTGAGCAAGTGCAAAGTTGTGCACGTTGGAGTTACACTTCACACTGCATCTCGTTGAGCCTGACCATGCTGTCAGTGTGAACGGGCTTCTCGTTTACAGAAGGGTTCCAACCACTTCCATCGTCACTGTTCACTTCCGTCGGTGTTGTGGTCAACAAACATACCTTTCTGAACATGACGTAAACCCCGAGACTGCGGATCAAAACGACACAAACACCGTCTGAGACCTTTCAGGGTTCGTGTCGTTTTTACCTTCAGTCTCGAGGTTTATGTCACATTCAATATGCACCAACTCGTTTGCGTACTTACATTCAGTTCATAAATTTCTCGTTTGTCTCTGGTCAGAGCTACGTGTTCAGTCAGTACGAGTCCGAGTCGAACGTTAACGCGGCGCTCGTGTCCAAGCCTTGCCACACGCTCGATCCAGGTAGATGACGCAACAATGCAGTGCCTTGTGTTGGCTAAACTTCGAACTGTGTACACGCTGACCAATAATTGTGCCCTTGTGTGGATTGCTTCTACTGTGATGCTTTTTTGTCATCTCTGATTTGCCTTTCCGTGTTTCTCCTCGCAGTCTGTTATTAGGCATCGCCAAAACACTAAAGAACGTATATGACATTGCTTCACTTCATAAAAAAATTAAACCAAAAACACTTTTTTTTTTTTGGGAGGGGGGGGGGGTAGTTGCAGATTGCCATTGTTTTTTTTATGTTTAATTTGTCTTTGATTTCTTTCAGGTGGCCTGTTCAAAAAAGTCAAGAGCATCTTGTGCGGGTCTCCCACCTTGTGACAGAAGAGAGACTTGTAAGCATTTCTAGGTATTATGGTAAGGGTAATTCTCACATCATTCTTTTTTCGGTCTTGATTTTTTTCTCTCTTTACATGCACCAACCTTGAGGGTCAATATAGCTAATGCAGTGAGATACCCTCTCGTTCATGATCTATTAGTGGCTGAATTAGTGCATGGGTATTTTCACTGACATAATTCTGTCCGTTTTGTTGTTACGAGCTGTTTGGCGCGTGCTGAAAGCGAGCATTTTGACGTGAAACGTTCTTTGGCTAGGTGTTCGGCATTTCGTGAAGCCCAAAAGTGCAGCCTGGATAACCCCCCCCCCCCCCCGCCGAAATCTTTCATTTTGCTGGGACCTCCTCTCCCCCTTCCCCTCATACGGCATTCTGTCATGGAAGGCCCGCCCCCGCCCCCGCCCCCCCCCCCGAAACAAAATCCTGGCTACGTGCCTGGATGAGTGTCCCTTTTCGACGAGAGCGTTCGTCAAGGCTGCATCTGAAAACACGGCGACGACGATGGGAAAGACTGACCTTCTTATAGAGGTCGGGGTTCAAACTGTTCATACGGGAAGGGCCAGCAAAGGCCTCGTGGGCATATTCCGTTCAGCAAGCCAGCCGGTCGCGGCAGGTGGTCTTGGCCAAGATCAACGTTGCGTCAGAGTGCCTTCCTAGGCCTGGCATTCCTAGCTAGTCCTAGGCGGTTGCTTGGTCGGTGGGATCGTTGTCGTTGTAGTTTTTTCGGGACTGGGTTTGTCTCCGCGGCGTTTATTTTCAAGTACTTTTTTTTTCTCGCTTGCTGCTTGAAGTCCGGACGCGCGCAGAGAGCGCGTAGAAATGCCCGTTGGTCGTCGCGACGACATAACCGAGCGATGTCGCCGGCCGGATTTGATCGTAAAGAGTGCGTACACCTCTGCCTCTGCAGCTGTCGTTTTACGCAAAACTTAGGATAATTTCGCTTCGTGAATACAAATTTGTTCTTAGTTCTTTTTTTTTTACGAATTTTTTTAGTTTAGTCCCCCCCCCCCCCCAAAAAAAAGAAAAAAAAATCGATTGCGAAGTTTGACGTTGATTGCCCAGTGGAAAGGTCACGTGATCAACGGTGATTGGCTGATTCCGGCGAGTATGGGAGGTTCTGGAAAACAGACAGGTTTTATAAAACCCGAGTGGCGCCAGTATATTCATTCCATGAACTGCTATCAAGCGTGCAGTGTTCAACACGCAACGCTAACGAATTCGCAGTGCTTGCGTTCGCTCGTATGCCCCGTGTTAAGTTATCTGATGAAGAGCGCCGTGAGCGTCGCCGGGCTTGGCCGGGCTCGGTAACGTTCGGAAGCGATACTGGAACGCTTCACGTGTGACAGAATTGCCTAGCAGTTTGCGACACAATTTATTTTGTCTTAAGATTGTTTCGTGAATAAGCTATGTAACCTGTTACGGACGAAAAAGACAAGGCAGACGGGTCAGACAAATGCGGCTCTAGGCCGGATTGACCTAAGACTCTTGTCGGCATACAAAGAAGATCAAAAGGGTAGGGGCTGGCGCGAGGGGAGCCATTGAGTCAGTAAAAGAAGGTTCCCAACCAAGTCGGTTGTCCTGTCTTTCACAAATCGACCTCACAAGGTCACCGGCAAAGTCATCAGTCGACGAATAGAGCGCTTCAATGTGCAACAAATGTGGCGGAGTCTTCGTCCTCATTCATGTCATCATACCCACCACTCTCGTCGCGTTGGTCGGCCATCACATACACGAGGCAGCTCCGCCATATGCTACAGCCCTCGTGTACTTCGACTAAGCGAGATTGCAACGCGTTGACGCCTCCAAGTGGCAAAGCTCATAACTACGGTACGCTTGGCCCTGCGTGACATGATGTCAAGGCCGCATTGGATCTCCGGAGATGCATCACGCTCTTCGATGGCTGATTTTCAAGCGCTCGCTGTTACAATACGCTATTGTAGGTGTTTCAGTTGGCCCCCGTTTGGTGGCCAGTGGCGGCAACGCGGTCAAAGGTATACTGAACCGAAATTTGGATTTCGCAAAATAAGGCCGCAGAAGCTTTGAACGGGACGCTACAGACGCCGAAACCTCACTCATGCATTGATATCTCAAACGGATGGCCGTAGTTTCGGAAAAGAAGGGCGCGATCAAGCGAGGACTCTGACGTCAATGTCCTCCTGGAACAGTTGAGAACGAAAGGAAGCGGCCTCGCTTCTCTCCTCGCTTCGGTTCACCAACTTGGCGGGACGAAGGGAGCAGGAGAGGGAATAAGGATCGTGACGTCACTTGTCTCGTCGGCCGTGTTCAATCGCGCATTTCTTGTCCAGAAATACGGCCATCCGTTATAGATAACGCTGTATGAGTGGTGTTTTTGGGTTCTGCAGCGTCCCGCCTATCGCACCAGCCCGGTTTTGTAAGCTCGAAATTTTGGTTCAGTATGTCTTTAAGCCACCCTCGCAATAAACATTGCTGACGAGCACATCTGTGGTTCCTTAGAACAGTAAACAAACAGTGAACACTCGCCAAACTCCCGGCATTTAGAACGAAAAATATAGCCATCTGCCTAAGATACAAGCATGCGATTATCAATTACAGGTTTAGCTGATTCTATTCGACTTATTTCTTGTCGTTTCAAGTCGATTCAGTATCCCGTTAACTCCGAATTGATCAGGTTTGGTGAATATTAGATGGGAGAAATAACCATCACAATAAATTGGCTAATTAACTAAAAGTTGTTCATTATAACTTTCAATTAAAGGTTTACTGTTGCATTTGTAATTGCAAAACTGAAAATACTGTACTCATTATTAAAGGCTCAACCAATTCGTACATTTGGCGAAAAAGCAACGGGCTTTGATATATTCATAGTTCATATTTCATCTTTTTGTCGTCTGGTTTCGAAACTGAGTGCAGAAGGAGCGCCGCAAGTCCTCCCGCAACGATGCGTAGAAAAGTGACGTAGATGGAAACCTCTTCGCTATATTGATAGCATATTGTTGGTGGGAGCGATAATGTCACACTGCCGAGTTAACAATGCCCGTCACGAGTATGCCACTTTTATGTGCATCCAGTTTTAGAATTAAGTGACAGAAAGGCTTAAAATGACTGATAAATATTTTGAAGTTAGTTTCCTTTTCACGAATTGTTTAATTTGATTCGGCCGCTAATACTGACTGTCTTCAAAGGTGCAAGTGAAAAATGTCCCATACATTCATTAATTGTAAATTTAAGTAACAGTTAATTAGCCAGTTGATTGAGTTATAACCCCACTTAATGTCCGCCAAGCCCAATAAACAGAGTGAACAAAGTAATTTTAGTAGAACGTTTCGATGACTCCGATAATGATACCCGATACTCCGCCGCCGCCTTTGTGCATGCATCGTATCGTTATCGGGGGAATCAGAACGATTTACTAAAACTCTAATATCCATGTAGCGGGAACCCTCTTTTCCAAAAAAAAAAAACCTGTCCCAATTAAAAACAAACAGCCTGTGTATGTATCGCAATGTAACTAATACACAAGCTATGTTGTAACATAGAAATTTGAAATTATAGAATTTGAGTATGGCGTATATGAACAAAAGCAGGCGCCGCGGGTTTACGTCGCGGGCTCCACGCTGCACATGCGCGTCGTCGCCATGCGCCAATCCAAGACCGCAGTTTGGTCTCCGCGCGCGTGCAGTGTGCAACAGGCAACGCTAACGCATTCGCAGTGCTTGCGTTCGCTCGTATACGCGATACTAAATATCACTAATGTTCTTTTTCTTTGTCTATTAAACCTAAATTTCCAGACAGTGGCATATCTACGTTAGCCTTTATCTCCAGTAACTCTCGATACGGTGCAAAATGTAACCCAAAAACTCTCATCGGTGTCCGTTTCTTTCCCCTTTAAAGAAAAACCCAGGATAGGGGTGTTGTCAACTGGAGGAAACTCCCTCGGTTTCGTCTTCAGCGACTACAACGCCATCTTGAGGCAGTTCCGAGATGCCGTCATTGAGCAGGTACCCTCCGCAAGTGTTGCCTTTGCGAGTCCAAGCTCGCTGACAGCCCTTTCTGGGCGGTTCCGTTTCCAGCTGCACGACCCTAAGACTGCCCGGCCAGAATTCCGGTTTGTGGAAGGCAATGGCTGGCCCATCACGACCCGGCAGGAGGCAGCGTTGACTGTCCTGGACGTGCTCAACAACCGCAACCTCTTCATCCAGCTGGGGACGGTGCCCACGGGGAACATCATGCCCCCTCCCATTTTGCCTCCAATGCCGAGCAGCCTGATGACCCAGCGGCCGACCTCGACATCCTCACAGGTCACCTCAATGACTTCGGACGAGTGGGACGGCAAACGGAAAAAGTCTGTGCGCTTTGGGCGGTGAGTAAATGCCTGGCTGCAGCACAGTCTCACTTCCCTGGCATTCTCTTTCTGCTCCTAATGCCTTGCTCAGAGCTTCTGGGAACTCTGCACTACTTGCTTGGGGCTTGACTCGGTGGATAAAAGCCCCGAGACCGGGAAAGAAATGGCAGATAGGTCACGAAGAGGCAGCACGAATCGAGTCTCCTTACACGGTTTACTATATATACGGCCATTTTGTGTGTAGTCCTAGGAGGCTGGTGACAACGTCTAACTGCCAAACCACGTGCGAGACCCAGACAGTCGTGCAGGGAACGACGGCGATAGCCCCAGGCGGACTTGTCGCCCATCGGTCAAACAGACTTTACCAAACCTTGGGTCTTGTAAAGAGGATTTTGACCTTGTCCAAGTAATAGCCCGACTTCAAGGTAGACAATAACGAAACAGATAAAAATACTCAAAAATAATGTCTGCTTCTAATGCCACTTCTAAATAATAATGCCACTTCTAAATCAAAACACGAAATCAAAACTTTGTTTGCCCTACACTCTACCGATTCCCACGGACATATAAAAGCGAAAGAAGAAACATTCCTTGCTGTACCGGGGTACCACAAAGCTGATTCTTCCTTACTTTTTGTTAGCTTCATCCATCTTATGCAGACGTGGGGAAGAAAACAAAATATATTCCTACTCATTTGACTGTATTAGATCTAGATGCAGTATGAAATCATTTTCAATCTCGGCCTATTAAATTTTTCGTGAACTTGAGAAATATGCAGAGCTTCAATTCTTGACTTCTTTGAAGAGAATCTAGGATGATGCATTCCTGGTACGCCATGTCACAGAAATTAAATATTTCTTACAGGTTTACTACCCTAAGACAGTGAGGTTAGTAAGATCCTAATCCACGGAAAAAGAGCTTGCATTTCTTCTCCCATCCGTTTTTTTTTCCTTACGCGTTATTTGCTACTTTATTTTTGCTTCTGCTCTTGGGGTTCTTGCTTCCCATCTGTTTCTTAGTAATTTGAGCGTTTCGCTGTTCAGATTGGCGGCAAGGTGCGGAAGCTTGCAGTTTAATGTTTCCTCTGTTCTGTTCATGTCATGTTTCTTGATCAGGTTTTCTTCCGGCTGGTTTGGTCGGTGGTCGGTGAGGTAAGGTGCTACCATTGTACGGAATGAGCACGTGCATCTTTCGAGACGGTCTGATTGTGTGTTAACATCTGTTGGTTGTACGAGAAGACGAGCGCATGTTAACGTGCCGTTTTTGTGACCTGTAATTTGCTATGGCACCATAGCACCCCCCCCCCTACCACAGGTCGCGGACTCGGCAAATTCGCGTTCCCCGATGAGATAAGTACGCGGGAATTCGCTACGAAATCCCCCGTCACAGGAATGGATACCGCAGACACAGCACATTCACGCTTCACATTACGCTAAAGGGACACTGACAGGGTATTTATGCTTGCCAAGGTTTTAATGCGAAAGCATTAACTGTCCCATGGAGCGAGCTGACGTCATCAGTTTGAAGCTCGAAAACGGCACCTAGTTTCCGCGATTTCGCCTTTGGTTCCATTGGCTGGCGCGCGTCGACGGGGCTCCCATTGGCCCCTGCGCTCGTCAGTTTCCACGACCGTTCACCCCATGGCGCTGCGTGTCCATCAGCGCGCCGTTGACACGGAGCGTCCAAGGTCAGCGTGCCCAGGGGAGGACGCGCGCTGACCGGCGACGAAAAGTACGCAGCAGACGACAAAGGGAGCGGACGAGCGGCTTGCATGCTTTCGCATTCACAACTCATAAGCGCTTAGGCTTACCTCGAGCTTTTTTATTTGTACATGACATATGAGAGCCCAACTACCCAGAACACAATTTGCGGCTCAAAGTTTGTTTCCCATCCGCCCGAAAACCGCCGATCGAGAACTGGCCGGTCTGAGTCGCGCTCACTCTCTTCTTCGTGGTCACGTGCCGTTTTGTATGGGTTAGACACAACCACCAAAGATAATCGAAGTCGTGGGTCATCAAAGGACACACTCAATACTAGAAATGGACAAAAAATATGATACCCATTTTTTGTGGCTTCTAAAAAGCTGCAAATACGTTGACTGAAAGAAAAAAAAAGTTCCACAGCCACGTGACTTTCGGTGTCTTTCTCCTCCTCTATATTTCTTCTTCCTCCCCAGTCCAGTTTCGGTTGCGAGCAGTTGCGTTTTCTGGCTTTATTAATAATATACGTGACACTGTAGCAAAATATTGATCGGGTAGTCTTCTGACAACATAATAAATTGCATGACAAAAACTTAAAAAAAAATTGGGGGTTTCAGTGTTTTTTAAACACGCAAGAACCCGCTACAAACTCGGGTGCCACAGGATCACGCGCGCAGATCACGGACAAAAGCGCGGGAATACCGCAGATTGAGGACGCAGCAGATTCGCGTGTAACAGTGCGATAAACACGGGGAACCGCTACGAGCTCGCGCATCACGGAAACCAATATCGCGCGCAAATCGCAGGGGAAAAGAAAATAAAGAAACGCGGGAAGGAGGAGCTATGAATTTGCATGTCACGGGAACGGATACCGCAGATTGCTAAGGCAGCAGATTCGCGTGTAACGGCGCGATAAACACGAGAAACCGCTACCAATTCGCGTACCACGGAAACCGATATCGCGCACGCGAATCGCAGAGGAAAAAAATAAAGAAAGAAGAAACGCGGGAAGGAGCTACGAGTTTGCATGTCACGGGAACGGATACCGCAGACTGCGGACACAGCAGATTCGCGTTTCAGCAAGGAGTGCGTTGCGGCATCCTTGCGGCCAGAAGAGTTTGCTTGCTGTACGACACGCGCCGTTGCGCAACGCCTCGCATCGCGCCGCAAGGGAGTAGAGACCGGCTCAACTTTGGACACGGCAGTAGCGGCCGCGCATTCTGTTCGACCAATCAGAAGCCGAGAAAGGAGACCAGGGTCACGTGTTCGCTCGCGCCACTCGACGACGCGTATCCGGTTCTCCGTTCGCGGAACCTGCTTTTTCGCTTTGGGGAGCGCTGGGGAATGCGCGAGCAAGTTTTTGAAAGACTGCGATGGTTCCAACGAGGTAGAGGGGCTTAAAGGAGTTGTGATACAATTTCTGTGCTTTACTTAAATAATTTGGGAGTTGGTGTCTCTACCTCTCTGAAGTAAACAACCAAAAACCGCTTTTGCCTGCATGTCCTAGTTTTAATTTTAAAAATGGACAAAGATTGGGGTTTCTGGCACCTCTCAACTCCATCGCCATCTTCCGAGTCACGTGCGCTGTGACGTCAGTGGGGGACGTGCGGGGTCCCAGTGAAGCTCTCTTTCTAAAACCATCAGTGAGCAGCGAGAACTTACCCGCTCGCGACCACGTGGCCGCGTGTTTGTGCAGCGCGGTCATCATGGCGAAAGGAGGAAAGTCTCATCCGGGTCCGGCCATCCCCGTCCGGCTCTACCCCTAGAGTGAATTCATACACAACGCGCGCTTTTGCTTGAGTGGTGACATCTCAGCCATTTTTCCGCCCAATCGTTTTTTTTTATGCATTTTGAAGTGCGCGCAATCCGGTGTCACTCAGCTCGAGCGTGTAGCTTCGGCTAATGCATAGACGCCATTTTACCGCTTAAGTCACGCACCGAGTGCGCCAGAGCGTTACGCGCTGGCACATTCAGTGCAACAATGGATGTCTTCACCCTAAGACAGACAGACATGTAGGCACCCTATCTGCCCCGTCCCCTCCGGCTTCTGGCGGCTGTTCGCGGTAGCAGAGAGCTGACGGTCTTGTTGACCTCGGATAGATGGCGTCACGAAGGCTCCGTTGGCTCCGTTTAAGAAAAGCTTTGTCGATGTTACCAGGTTTTTGCCGCATTTATATTTATGGTGGAACGACAAGATTTATAGAAAAATTACCTTTTATGAAGCAGTTATTTGCACAACTTCCTATCTTTTTACAAGTCCCCCATTGACGTCATGCCGCGTGGTTCTCATGGCCCCCGCTCGTGGCTGCAGGTCGGGAAATATTCTAATTTTGCCTCGCGATTACGCGGCGGAATCGCAACATTTCAAGGGAAGATGTGTTTTCTGTCCTTTGGGACAAGATAAACAATATCAAAAGAGATGCAAATTTTTTCAATGTTAAAATCGTTGCACAGCTCTTTTAAGCAAGGGACACATAAGCAATGAAAACAGGCGGGGCGCGGCAGTATTATAGCAACCGGTGCTGGCGTCTCTACGTCACTTCCGCGCGGCGTCGCTCGGATCTGGTCGATACAGAAAGCGGGGCCGTTTCACCGCTCATGTGTTCCATGCTTTAGTGCGATAATCTGGTATCTCGTTCACCAGGCAAAAGCGACTTCCACCTTACTGCTGCCATGTTGTACAATTTTGACCACTAGACACGTGACCGTACCAAATCCTGAGCTTTTTATGCAAAACTGAGCAGAGATTCGTATTGCGATCGCTATAAAAAAATGATAAACTATTTTTCAATGCTGTTTGCCCCAGAGATCAGTGTCTCACGGCGAACACGCTTGTCGCGGTTGATGCGATTCCCGTCGGTCATCGCGTGATCGATATCCGGCGGTCATTGGAGGATGGGAGATGTTTCTGAGGTTTCCGAATTTCGATATTATGAATATTCAGCCCAGAAAACGAGATGGGCGATCTCTCGGGGGCGGGTGTTCATACGGGACTTTACTGATCAAAGTGTTTTCATTGATGGTGCTATATTATGTAGATGTTTTTTTTAAGCTTATCAAGAAAGCAGGCCAGGCTTGCTCAAGATGCTAGACGGTCATCATGTAAACACAGCGTGAATATACAAGGACAAAGAGAGAACACACAGGACAAGTAGCTATCAACTTTCTTTTGAAAAACACAATCGTGTTCACGCGGGCACGCATGAACACAAGGTTTTCTTTTTTAAAATAAGGAAGTTGATAGTCTGCGCCTTGTCCTGAGTGTTCTCTCCTCTCTGTCCTTGTATTTTTGTGCTGTTTTTACATCATGAATTCATACCAACTGACCCAACTGTCCATTCTAGTAAGCTGAACCAATTGTTATCAGAAGCGCGCAGAACACTGGCACATAAGACTGGTAACCCTGTCGTTAGTGTGCTCATCTCATGCTTGTTGCTTCAAGCAAGCTGGCGAAGGACAGAGTGCTTGTTCTCGTTTGGTGGTATGTCGTGTCTCGGTGGAACATGCATGAAATGAGGAAGAAAGGAGGCACAACAAAAGGAGTGAAAAGAAGCATTTAACTTGGTATAATGTTTGAGGAGCTACTGGCTAGGTTGACATAATGCAGAAATTTTAACAACACTGCAGCTGCAGCATATGATTTTCATGTCACTGCAATCAGTTGAATACACCGACCTAGGTGTCCCATTTCCTTGTATCAATCCTTGTTTTGTGTTGTTCAAAACAGAGATCTCCACCCTCAAAAACATTATGAAAAAAAAGCACATAAGGATGAAGACATAGGTACCGGAGCTTCTCAGTTAATGAACCTCTCAGCTGATTCACACATTTGCGTTTGAGTGAGATCGACTGCATTGCAACCGCTGACATCATTCCCTTCTGACCTGCGTAGAACTAGACGAGGTTTTTGCAGTATTTGTGAGATCAAATCTGCGGACCATCTACGAGTTACTTATAACATTGTCAGAATTATTTCAACTACGGTAAAATAATGATGCCTAAAAGACTCAGAAATATAGACCAACACGTCATTTCCAAACAAGCCCAAGTTTGCCCACACCAGGTGTGGGTACTGCACAGAAACCAGATTCATGCAAGGTGAAGAGTCTGTGCCAGTGGCATAGCCAGGAATTTTTTTCGGGGATTATCTCGGGGGCGGGGGAGGGGAGGGAGGGAGGGGAGGAGAGGAGGAGGAGGAGGAGGGAGGCTGAAGCCCCATAAGCCTCCCCTGGCTATGGCACTGGTCTGCGCATGCGCAGTGCCGACAGCAGCGCTACCGCACTGGTGTCCTAGGGTTAAGTTGGTGTTCATGCAGGTCAAAAGTGTTCCATGTTCTCTGGTTGAAAGCGGATGCAACGTGCTGTCACACTAAAACGCAACTGTGGGAACCAGCTTTTAGAGTGTCTAGCCCCATACGAGTATACATTTCTTTCTAGTTACGCTGTCATATGTATTGTGGGCATTTGCTTTTTTTGAACTACGCTTACTTACACATCACTTGTGCAGAACTAGTACTGGGGTCTGGTTGCAGCAAAAACGGGGCACTGCAGTTCGAGAGTAAAGCAGAGATGTGGGTGCATATTACATACATTGCGTGCCACAGTTAGCATAAACACGAGATCCTTGCTTTGGATTTTGTTCGAGCAGGCTAGTTTGAAGCACCATAGGAAAAATGGGCAGTCAGTTTTTTGTGTAACTGTGACGCACTTTGTGTTTTAAACCTTTAACTCTGTGCTGCTGTCAGGTTAGAGCAGTTTTTGTGGTACTCGATTAGATTTTATGGCAGCAGTTTTCATTTGACCTCAGTCAAGATTTGCCAAATGTGGATACTAGCTATACTTCAACTGCTAGCGAGTTGCTTGTTAAAATTTTGTCTTCTATGGGTTCTGTGTATACAGCTGACATGTACTGTGTGAACAACACCTAAACACAGCACACAGTTGCTTTTCTGTCCTAATTAAAACTGACAATGTCTCCTGGAAGATACATGTGCTGAAGAAGTCATGGATATAGAAAAGCCTAAGGAGGGCACAAAATCCAATTCTAGCGCCGTAGAACAGGCATATGCCTAGAAAAAAGCCAAAATTTTCCAAAAGGGCGAGTCTGACAGTGTGCCATAGCTTCCAAACCATGTACCACTTCCTTTCTTTCTTTGTGGTGGCCATCTTGTGCATCTTTTAATTTCAACTGCCTGCTCATTTGTTGCATGAAAAGAATGTCTTTTGCCTTTCACCTTTGCATGCCTGTTGCATGTATTTAATTTTGCATCTCCAATGCCATATGCATGGCTTTCACTTCTGGGGCAAGTGTTGAGGACGACGTCTGCATATTTTTCCTAATGCAAGGTTGTGCGACATACACCTGTGATTTGTGCGACAGCCAGTGAAAGTGCCTAAACATGTTCAGTTCGATTATGTACCACTCTCTTTACCTTCCTAGCACATTTCTTGGCATGTATGTAACCTCAGGCAGTGGTGTAGCCAGATTGCAATGTTAAGGAGGCTTACCTCTAGGATGGGGGAGGGGAACATTAACATAAGATCTTCACAATATTTCCTATAATTTCAAGTAACTTACAAAATTCAAGGCATATAAAGTACAAGTAAATTATATCAATATTTTTGTAATCGGGCCCTTGTCCTTCAACAGCAGCAAGGCATTCTTTACAGCGGCGGCGTGTGCAAGAGATCCGAGGATCGACTTGGCGATTAACAGGTTTGACTTCGTAGGGCCAGTTTCTAAAACGAAGTACAAAAGTGCACATGCTGAGCAAATGCCATCATTAACAGGTCTGCCAACGAGACACTTTTCGGGTTGAAATAAATGTCGGACACAACACCAAAAAAGAAAAAAAATTAAATATTTGTTTGTTCTCTTTGTGTTCTGGTCTGTTTGACCTGGGCGACATGTGGGGCCACTACCATGTAGCGAAAGTGGCGGCCATTCTAACCCTGGAGTATGGGGACGGAGATAGTGCGGATGCAAACACCAATGTTTCTATTAAACCAGCTCACCTGCATCGTGGCTTCAAAGCGGTGGCACCTTTTTGCATTCTGTAACTGCCCATGTCAAAATATATAAAAAAAGAATGTAGCTAATGTTCAGCTGATTTTCTGACAAGAATGAGGAAAAAGCAGACAAGACCTCAGGCTGTCTCTTCTCCTTCCCTCGTGGCTACACCTCTGACCTTGGGACTAAATATTTAAATGGACTAACTTGCACTGAAATACTAAGCATGCACACCCACGCATGTTCCCACCCTTTTTTCCCATTTTATGGCAAAATTCAATACAGTATGTAAAGTATGCTTACGTTTGACTTGAGCAAGCACCCATTTGCAATATTGCCACAAGGTTATTTTTTTCAATTGTGGTTTAGTGCTTGCTCAGTACATTGTGTTAGTTCAGTGCCTATAGGAGGTGACATACTAACATACTTTACATAGAGTACCGAGCAGAACATATTTCTAGACATCCACGGGACTTTAGAATGTCCTGTGGACATTTGCTCCAAATGTCGGACTGCTTAAATTTTTTTATTTAGCACATTTACACTGTCACCTTGCAGCACTTGACGATGGGTATAAAGTTCAAAGTGATGCCGAAAAAAAACCTCGGGCTGAGGAACATGCAAGGGTCTTGTCTTCCATGTCTCCAGAAGGTGTCTTCCATGTCTCCAGCTTTGTTTTTTTCAAGATGAACAGTCACCAACTCACTTGTTTTTGAAGTATCACTTGGAAGTAATGACGCATTTGCTCAGCTGTGCCCCTCCTTTTCAGAAGTGAACCAAAGCCCATCCTTATCAGCTATGTCAGAGCTGAAACTGCACAGCACGCACTCAACCTCAAACAAGAGTTGCTCAAGATGAATTTCAGCGTGTACCTCGTAAGTAGCCTGACAAGCGAGCCTGAAAAAGCGTTCAATATCTATTGATGTTCATTCTGCCACAGGACATTGATGAAATCAAAATCGGCAGCGACTGGCAAGATGCCTTAAATTACGCCGTGAGCGAATGCCACCTGTTCGTGCCTCTTATAAGCCCTATGTATGGGAAGACTCAATGGACAAACCGAGAGGTAAGCTCCTCGTCTCACTTCAATCGTGTTGCCTTATTGTGCCCCCCATGAGGAAACTTGAGCTTTCCTTTAGGTGAAACTAGCGGACGTCCTTCACAAAGTGATCATCCCAGTCAACTTTCTGGAGAGCTGGCCTCCGGAGTGCCTGGCAATACAATTTGCGTCGACACAGTACATAGCGGCCTGGAAGTTGTGCGAGCACGAGAGCAGCCAAGGTAAGCCGACTAAGGTATGTTGTGGAAGAAACTACACTCATAGCTTCTTGGACTCCCCGCCAGCTGTGGGTGAAATGTACAAGAATGATTACCGCGTCTGGGACGACAACAACCTTAAGCGGGTAGCCAAAGAAATTGCCGAGCGGTATCGGCAAACTGTCAAGAGGGAGCAGATAGCCGAGAGACGGGCAAAGACGTCCATAAAGGTAACCCTTTGTTCCCGTCATTAGATCGTCTGGACTCGGAATGATAGGCTTTATTTGCTTTGGTTTTCTTTGGCAGCAGCCCGCCGAACTTCCCACCTGGGAACCTTGGCGACCGTCGAAGAGATCCCCATGACAAGGCCCCAGTCGAGGGTGGAGGCCACCGGGTACAGCCACGGGTTCGCAGAACAGATGGAGCAGCTAGAGCCAAAACAACTTATTGTGATCAGTGCACACCCCAAGCAGAAGGACATTGTAACTATCCCAACCCGCTGCATGACAGGAACATGGATATCAACACTTTACCTCACTTTCAGGCGCAAGAAATTGCTAGGCTCTTTGAGAGGGACGGCTTAAAGGTGTGGAGCACGACGGAACTGACCGAGAGCCGTGACAGCTGCTCGGATACGGAGAGCATTCCAACCAATCCCAACACACCACGAGAGCTGGCACCCATCCCGGAGGGTGAGCGCATCTTGAGCGATGTCTACAGGGATGCCCACAACCGCATTCTGGAGCACAAGCGGCTGAGTTCCCTTCGAGATCACGAACCTGCGGGTGAGTTGCCCAGCCCCTTTAGACCGGGGACATTTGAAGCTTTCCGTCTTGCATGATATTTGGGCTCCGACTGAACTGAATCGGTTTTCTAGGTCGCATCCAATGGACAACATTGTGTCTGGCAGGGACACTGCAGGGGCTTTCTTGCTTATTATCAAAAATATAAATTATACTCCTTTTCAATATCTCTAGTCTCAAAGTCGACTAAAGTAGCAATTTTTTTATTTGTCCGAGCGGCAGACCAGCCACTGCTTTGAAGTGCACAGCTATGGATACATTTCTTTAAAAGGGGTTCCTCTGGCAAGTGAAACGCACAACTAAAAATATTCATAATAGACACCACGGCGACATGAATGTGTTGTCTGAGCTTTCGGTGTAAACTTAATGTTTCTACTGTCCTGAATCAAGTATTTACTGAACCCATACAGTTACTTTCAAGAGCTGAACAATGTTAGAGCCACAGTTTTGTAGTATATCGTTAGTCTTTAGTGTGAGCTAAAGCGTCAGTCGCACAAAACGGATTTTTCATACTTCTCTACAGAAAACCGTGCTGTGTGTCGCCTGGCCTCTCAAGCAAGCGATGTCAGCGTGGCATCTGTACTTGCTGGAGAAAAGCTAGAAAGGGTGAAACGCTTCCAGCAAAAGGCAGTTCGGGCCAAGGTGGTGATAGTGCTCATCACAAAGGACTACACTGGCTCAAAGACATCTGAGCAACAGGTTATTAGCACAAGCTTCTACCAGAAGCTTTTGGCTTTGGCCTCACTGTCCCTTTCTTGATGCAGGTGTTCTACTGCGAGCACAGAAAACATGTTGTTCTGGTGAAGTGTGACGACTGCCCCATCCCGTGTTGGTTCTCCTCCTTGATGGGCAATGATGTCATCATTGTGAGTTCATTTAACACCTGAGGGTGTCTGCTCATGCAATCACTGTATAGACAGCCACCTCAAAGTGCAGTTACCTTCTAAAATCATTGTATATTAGCAATTGTATACAGAATATCATTGATTATTCTGCATGGCAGAGCAAGCTGTGAATTAGAATTGCAGCACGATTGTCAGGCACCACGATTGGATCAGTCGGAGTTGTTATAATCCAAATTGATTTCAGGACTGACATATTGTAGGCTAAAACTGATGTAGCTTATGCCTAAAGACTGGTAGTGTACTTTGGAATACCACATTCACCCAGCGACCTTACTACATTGTCAGCACCACTAGTCATTCATTTTTCTAGGGCACAAATTCATGGCAGCCTTTATTTCAGAGGGACAGTCCACAGTTTGAGAACACTCTGAAGACCCGCGTGAGACGAGCAATGAGCCCAGACTCCTCCGAGACTCCGAAAGATGCTGCTGTGGAGGCAACTGTACAGTCTTGGGTGAGCAGACCGATAGCTACACTTGTGCCAGACACGCATTTGAGCTGCTGTCAAAAGCATAGTACCGTAATATCCCGTAAGGGCTTCCCCACCGTGAGGTCGCCCATCCCGTGTTTTTGGCTAAATATTTGTAACATCGCCCATCCCCTATCCTGTCGGACATCACGCGATGTCCGACAGGAAACGGGTGGGCGATGTTACATACTTAGCCAGAATGGCTAAATATCCGTAATTGTGGGAATCGCATCAACCGCGCGATCTGCGGTACTGGTACGTCTGACAAGCGAGCTCGCAGTGGATTTTCACGTCTTTGTTCGCAATCTGCGTGCGCGATACTAGTTCTTGTGACATGCGACTTCGTAGCGAGTTTCCGCATTTTCTGTCAGCGAACCGCACGCGCGATATTGGTTGCCGTAGCACACTAGCTTGTGGCCGGTTTAAGTGTGTTTATCGCACCGTGAAACACGAATCTGCTTCATCCGTAGTCTGTGGTATCCTTTCTTATGACATAGGAGTTCGTAGCAAAGTCCCATGTGTTTATCGCACTGTGAAACGCGAATTTGCCACGTCCGCGATAGACTGTATCAATTCCTGCGTCACCTGGAAAGTAGTGGGAGCCCCCGTGTTCATCATTAATTTTTGATAAAGTTTTGCTGTCTCATCCCCAAAGATAGCCCACCTCATGTTTTTCATCATTTATCTCTTCATTTTGGGTGGGTGCCCTTACGGGATTTTACGGTCATTTGCTGCCTGTATTTCATAAAGCATGTCAGTGAAAGCTTTACATGTGTGTGTTGGTAGCTTGGAAAGATATTCCACCGGCACTTATCATTGGTGTAGCACCTTATTACAAGTGGCTCTTAAACTGTGGTCTGCGGACCCTTGGAGGCCTGCGACAAAATTGGTGGGGGTCTGCACCGATTCGGGGATCGCTCCAATGGGGACAGCTAGGGCATGGAAGAGGTTGGAATTGTTGGACCCAGCTTTTCAGCTATAAAGAGTTCTCACAAGTCATAGCGTGCTCCTGCTGATTCCCATACTTAGCGTCAACTATTTTGCGCTCCAGGCTAGCGTAGCTTCCGCTGTGCTGCAGCCCCACACTGCTGCGAGATCACGTGGCTTCATCTTGCGTCTCATTTGCAAGCTGACTGAAGGCAAGCACGGGCTCGTGTAGTAGCTTTCACAGCATTGGAGCACTGCAGAAGCTACACTAGCATTGACTAGAGTCACCGAATGTTCTCAGAGTACCAAATTCCATTCAGTCCGCTTACCGGTAGTCAATCCCGCAGAATCCAGTTTCGATTGGCTGGTTTAGCTTGTGGCAGAGGTTATCAGTTGCCCATTTTGTGGATTGGCCCAAAACAACACCGAAAACTTGTACAAAACGTTTCCGCAATACCACGGCGGGTACGCACGGGTGGGAGCTCTGGGCATCAATGAGTTAGGACCGAACAGAAGGTGTCTCGATTTTCTCTTAGATATTTTCATATCAAGTAGCTGCTAATCTGGTTTTCCAAAGGATATTGACAGCTTGTTTGCTCGCTCCGGTTGTGCTGGTGCTGCATTTCAATTTCTGCGCCTCAGAGACTGCCTAACACTCGACTTGGATATGTTTCAAGGCGAGAGAGAGGGAAACGAGGCAGCGAGGAGCAAGTCACGCACTGCTCGGAACGAAGGACCGAACTTTTAATAAAACCAGTGTTGCCACGGGCCACGAAAGTGGATTGAAGAGCTCAGCACGAGAACGAACACTACGCTGCATGCGTTTTGCTTCAACCGTATAGGTAACGCCATACTGAGGATCGCGACTTCTGCACCGCAACTCGGTTCTGAAACAAAGCTTGGGATTTTCGGTACTCTGGGAACATTCCGCGACTCAAGCACTGACAACATGGCACAGAAAGAGCTGATGCAGAGTAGAGAGGGCACTTCACCGAACGTCAGTCATCTTTCCCACGAAAAGTATGTATCGCACAGAAAAAAGGTTCATGTCGTACTGGTTTCTGCCAAGGGCCTATTTAGGAAAATTAATAATGGTCGGTACAATTATATTAATTACTTTGAGTAATCAACTATTCAATTGGGAACTTTAAAGGTATGGTTTTAGTTAGAATATTGCTGGGCATTGTCAAATACCACTATATCAACTCACTTTAGAAATAAAGTGTGTGCAGCATTTGATGGCATTCTGAGTAAAATGCTAACTTGGACGGTTTTCTAGGTTTTGGTTTCCCATCAGAATTTCTTTGCACCAGCGGTCCCGCTTCCCGTGTTCAAAGTGTGCAACTAATGTGTGTGCATTCTTTGCATGGCGCAGGCAAACACAAAAATCTAAGCTTATTCTTGCAATAACCAACAAAGTAAAAAAAAACGGTGATTTAAATAAAAAATTAAGTAAAAAGCTTTATTTTATTTAAATCAAACTCACGGATTTAAATCACTTCAGCTTGGAAAGTGTTTTTTTCATCACTACATTTTTTTTTTAGGCTGTAATCTTTTTATTTAATGATGGAATTGAAAGATATGTTACATTCGATTGAAAGTTTGGAATCTCCTCTTCCCAGGAGCACATAAGTTTTCAATATAGTCCCCAGTGGCGGCAATGCACTTCTGCTACCGGTGCACTATTCTCCGCATGCCGTCATAGATGATAGAGGGCGGCTGTAAACGACACCCTAGCAGCGCTTGAAGGAGCTGCAGAAGCCTCATTTGCCTCACAGCCCCGACCTCACGCCGTCAGGCTTTTGACTGTTTCTCAAGATAGAAGGACATTTGAAGGGCACATGGTTTGTGTCCGACCACGAGGTTACCAACGCAGAGCGCCGTTGGGGTCGTCAACAGCCGGCCTCAATCATCGACAACGGCACGCAGACAGTAGCGCACCGGTAGCTGAAGTGCATCGCTGGTAGGGACAATATTGAAAATCGAAGTGCTCCTGGGAAAGAGGAGATCCCAAACTTTCAATTGAATGCAACATCTTTCAATTCCATCACCGAATAAAAATGTTACAGCCTAGAAGACAAAACTTATTGATCACCCCTCGCATTTTAAGTATTGTATTGGAGTTTCAGTCACAATCTAAATAATCTTGATTTTTATTCTCCAGCCTGCTTATAACTAGGGTTCAACGTTTTCGGGGTTTAATTTTTCTGCAAATTCAGGGCCGTTTTTTTCGGGTTTCTTATTTTGTTTTCACGAATTCTGTGTTCTTCGGTACTCATTTTTGGTGTCGAACGAAAATCGTGGCTTAAAGGAGCTGTGCAACAGTTTCAGTGCTTTGCTTAAATAATTTGGGAGTTAGTGTCTCAACCTTTCTGAAGCAAAGAACAAAAAACCGCTTTTGCTGGCATGCCCTAATTTTTATTTTAAAAATGGACAAAGATTGAGGTTTTCGGCACTCAACTCCTTCACCATCTTCCGAGTCACATGCGCTGTGACGTCAATGGGGTTTGCGCGGGGTTCCGGTGAAGCTCTCTCTCTTAGAACCATCGGTGTGCAGCGAGAAGTCATCCGCTCGCGACCTCGTGACCACGTGCTGGCAGGCGCAGCGCGAACAATATGGTGAAAAAGGAAAGCCTCATCCGGGTCCAGCCATCCCCATCCGGCTCTGTCCTCCTCCCCCTTCGGCTTCTGTTCGTGGTTGCAGACAGAGCCGACGGTTTTGTGGGCCTAGGATAGATGGCGCCACTAAAACTTCGTATAATAAAAGTTTTGTCGATGATATCAGGTTTTTGACGCATTTATATTTATGTTGGAACGACAAGATTTATAGAAAAGTTACCTTTATCGAGCAGGTATTCGCACAATTCGCACTACAAGACCCCCCACTGACGTCACGCCACGAGTTTCTCGTGGTCGCCGCTCGCGGCTGCAGGTCGGGGAATATTCTAATTTTTGCCTCGTGATTACGCGGCGGAATCGCAACATTTCGAAGGAAGGAGGTGTGTTTTCTGTCCTATGTGACAAGGTGAACTATGTCAAAAGTGGAAGATGCCAATTCTTTCAACGTTAAAATCGTTGCACAGCTCCTTTAATGTTGATGAAAGAGAGGCACAGGTACGGAATTCCCAAACGTCCAAGGAACATACACATGAGCCAAATACTTGGGAAACTTTCCAGCACCAATCAGATATCTGGTTCCCCCCCCCCAAAAAAAACGAGCAGCCTCACATGTTCCGGATCAACGCAAATAAAGCTGGAGATAAAGTTTCTTCCCGACAAGGTTTGGCCATGTTTCTGGGACAGCTCCGATTAAGGGTTTTTCAATTTCCCTGATTTTGATCAAGCCCACTGGGCGTTAATCGGCATTTATTGAAAATATGAAAGCCTAATTATAACACCGTTGGAATCATTTCATGCTTGTGACAAAAGAATGATGCACACAAAATGAAAAAAAGATGATCAAGTGTTCCAAGGCAGATGACACCAGCGTGTTGTCGTTACAAGGGAATGAAACGCATTCAAGTACACTCAAGCACACCTGTGTGAACTGCACTAATGCACAAGGCCACCGATGCCTACTAGTGCTATCACACCTTTATCGCATTAGACAGCATGTCTAAGCCAGGCAATTCTTTTGTTTTGTTGTTGTAGTCCAATTAATTTTATCAATACTTTACATTGTGCTGGTTGTTTTATCATGCTGGCATCAGTGCTTTTCATAACTAAGGACTAACAGTATAGTAAATAATGAAGGGATAGTCATTGGATGAAAGCTTTTGCTTTTCTTTCCTATAGGTTAGCTTCATGAAGAAAGAAATATCATGCATAGAGACGTGTGTTTATATTGCCGGAAGCAGCAAGCTCCAATCATCAAGATCAGAAGAAATCTGCAGGTGTGTTTGCTAGCATTTTTCCCCATTTATTATCATCTACTACAGACTACAAGCTTCAATTTGAAGAGGGATTGAAGCAATTGTGTAGTGCTGTAAAGGACAACATAAAGTAGACTAACGGAGACAGCAGACAATGAACCAATGAAAACAAACGTTCAAACTGTTCCAATTTCGCTTAAGGTTGAACCAAAAGTAAGTAAAAATGCACACCAACATACAATAAACTCAATAACTAAAATGAGCAAAGCTGCTTACAGACCTGGCAGTAACGATTTCTGACAGCTTGCTTACCTCCAATTTGTATTTAATGATATGAAGGACTAATGCAAACAGTTGAAAGAGACCAATGCTTCACCTAATTCTGATTCAATTGAAGTCTGGCCGCTCTCCAACATTTTATCGCTTCCAAACAGCTTTTGCACTTGACATATGCCATAAATTTCAGTAGAAAATTATAAAATTGCTTTGGACATCTCGTGCTTTCGTAAAGGAACTAACATCTTTTTCAGGGAGATAGGTAAACAGCTAGCAAAGTTGCACAATGTTGGCGTAGTCACCGGAGGATTCTTCGGAGCCCCAGACGTGGTGGCACGGACCTTCCACGAGTTTCGCAGAAAACAACGCCAAATGGACCCACGCGTGTTCCACATCTTGCCCAAGAGAGATGACAAGGTATGTCCAAGGAAGCGTTAACAGCTTCTCCGTCAACACATCTAACACTGCCTCGTCCTCGCAGATCTTCGCAGGAAAAGTGCTGCAGAACAGCGACGGCTCTTTTGCAGAGGTCGACTACGGCCGAAATCTGTTCTTAGGAAATTCTATTAAGGAGAGGGAGTGTGCCGTGGCTCGTGCATTTGACACGTGCATCGTCATAGAAGGCAAGTCTAGTGTGTGAGTTTTTTAGGGCATCAATAACGCACCTCGCTGCTTCTTTGTGTAGGGGGTCCCAGTGCTGCACACGAAGTTGAACAGTTCGTCTGGAATGACCACTTCGTGGTGCCCGTGGTGTCAACCGGGGGTGCCGCAGGTGGACAGTACGGGGTGCCACTCAAGATTCTCGAGGTGAACTTCTGCACTACGCGGCTCCAAAGAGCAGCGCCTGAGCCTACCCTTTCTTTCTGCACAGACGCCCCACTGCATAACGGAGGAGAAGTGGTCTGTGCTTTCGGAGAAGGAGGCACCGCCAGCAGAGGTGGCCAAGGCAGTGGTCGAGATTGTCATGCAGCTCAAGAAGGCCATGATCTCGCACACAAAGTCACATCTGGTGCGGAACAAGTACAAGAAGCTCAAGAAGCGCGCCCGCCATGGGCGAGAGCCCGTGGCGCAGCAGACGCCAGACGCATCTCGCGTGCCACAGACCCCGCAGTTACTCAGAACACTAAAAGCCCAGTCTCCTTCAGAGCCGTGTCGCGCTGGCAAAGGATTCTGAAGTACTTCAGAGGCATTTCAACTTCATAGCACTTGTTTCGAAGTGACAAGGAAGGAATCAACCCCAAAGATTTAAGTCACACTCCAGCAATCAATGCACCTTGGGCATTTGTTGTGCAATAGTCTAGACTTCCTGCACAGAAGCCTGTCTTTTGTTTTAGGTGAACATCCAAATGCTTCAGCTTTCTCAGCTGTAAAGAATGAAAGAGTAGAATGATTCACCTCACCCACACTATTGCGACACACTTCCAAGCTTCATCACCATCTTGTAGCATCCTCACACTCCGCATCTTGTACTCGAGAGCAAGATCAACTGCCTTTTTTAACATCAAGAACTTAACTTTATTGAGGTATTCAGACATAGCACAACTTTTTTTTTTTTGCGTCTCATTTTCAGAGCGACACCTCGACAAACCTTTTCGGCTTACTTAAAAGGCCAACATGTTATCACAGTTTTTAGAGCGAACATGAGAGCAGTCGTAACAAAACCTGTCTAGAAAGCTACACCAAATGTCAAAAGGCGGTATATACAGGGCCTGAGTACGGAACAGATCACAATGATTGTACATACTCCTTTCCACATAATAAACTATCATCTGAGCCACTGTCTCTGGCGTGCCACTGGGAAGGGGGCCCAGTACACGGGAATCGACATTGAGGACGCTATGTACACACTGCCGAGTGCCCCGGGCTCACATGAGCTTGAGGCGTTGGCTGAAGTCCTTCTGCTGCTGCTCCTTCCACTCGCGCTTGACGTCCGAGCGTTTGAGCGACCCGTCCCAGTTCAGGTCCAGGAGGCCGCCCTGCTCCGCAATCTTGGACTTGACCCGGTTGGCAAACTCCACCGACGACTCCGAGTCCTGCACGCCCGGCCCCGTCAGGGCCCCCTCCCCCACACTGCACCCACCGAACTGTCTGGAGTCAATGACTATATGCCCTAAGCACGGTGCAAGATATATATATATATATATAGGTGCGGACACCGTGCACGTCACAGCTGCCAGATAAAGTCCCTCTCCTCGCCTTGGTTGCAAGCGGTGCTACCAGCTGGCTCCTCGATAAACAGCTAATGACAGCCTGTCAAGGGCCCTGTTTCCCATGCTTCTCCATGGGAGACAAGTTTGTTTTTAAAGTTCTTTTCTGGATGCGCCACGTCATGTAGAACTTGGCAGTTTTGCTGCGTGTGTTGCTTAAACACCGCTTTGTCATTGAACCTAGTTTGGTGCCTAACGGCGGCAGTATAAGATTTATGAATGCATTGAAGCGGAGAGATCCCTGGTGCTGTGTTCAAGCCTGTGTCTGTCAAGGTCGGAACAGACGCTCCGAGCAGAATGAGTGCATGCCCAGGCGCCATGGGAATGAGACACTGTTTCTTTTTCTTTTTTCCTTGGTGGCGTTGTCTGGACGGCAGAGACGCTGTCGGCCGAGACTACTCGGGTGCGTGCTGAGAGGACTTTATCTGGTCAATTGCGTCGCAGCGTTCCGCCATCCTCTGTGTCCTCACCTATTGGTGACTCCAGAGAAACTGACGGCACTTAGCGATTAGAACAAACAACTTTGATGGCAGTTTCGCTTGCCAGCCTTCTCGGGTAAATTGAATATTCACAGCACCTGATAGTCTAGAGAAGAGACCGTAAAAGTAAGTTAAAAAGTGTGCGATCGAAAATCATCAAGATATTGGGCGTTATTTTTTATTCTAAACACATTTTTAAAAAAGGTGTCTTTACTGCTACATGAATGCCGTCGTTACTATACTTTTGTTTTTAGCTTGGCGGACATTAGAGGGGTGAACAACCGCCACAGTCTGGTGAGTAATTAACTAAAACATTTTAATTAACTTTTAAATTTGTGAAAATAGACATGGTTTTCAATTAGAAATTTGCTGTGCGTCATTCAAAACTACTAAATCAGTAATTTTCAAAAAGACTGAGCGTGTGAGAAACGTAGTAGTGCGCTAAAGGTACCACTCGTGCAGCAGGTACAAAGCTACCGGTGCGGTAGGGCGCCTGTGCAATTTTTCCATCTCTTCTCATGGCCCCAACCTTGTAACTAACCTTGTAACTGCTGCAAGAGTGGTAACTTTACCGCACTACTGCACTTCTCATGCGCTCAAAGTCATTCTGAAAATCACTGGTTTACAGTAAAGTTCCCAAAAGAACGCTTATCCAAAATGAAGAGATAAATGGTGAAAAACATGGGTGGCTACCGTGTTACTGCGAATAGCCGCATCTATTTATGAACAAGGCCCTGCGTCTACTTTCCCACAGAACACATATGCAGCCAATCACTAAGTTGCGCATAAATAACATAGCGAATAACCAGATCGAGAACATGATTCTCCATACAAATGCAATCTTCACAGATGGTATCTTCGCACGAAGATGTTATCTCTGTCCTGCAAACAGCTGGAATCATGCTGTTGATAGTGGTGATTAGCAATCTGCGTGCTCTGCGGAAAAGCAACCCTCAGGTTTTCTTCATAAACCGTGCGGCTATTACTCGAGTAAATATGGTATCTTTGGGGATGCACAGCAAAACTTTATCAAAAATTAATGATAAACACCCTGGCACCGGCTACAAACCACGTGACGCAGGAACTGATGCCGCAGATCGCAAACACCGCAAATTCGCGTTCCACGATGCGATAAACACGCGGGTATTCGCAATGGACTCCTCTGTCATGGGAAAGGATACCGCAAATTGCGGACGCAGCAAATTCGCGTTTCATGGTGCAAAGGACCTCGCGGAAACCCGCCGAGAACTCGCATCTCACGGGAACGAATAACGCAAATCGCGGACGCAGCAGATTAAAGTTTTATGGTGCAATAAACCCGCGGAAACCCGCTACAAACTTGCCTGCCACAGGAACCGATATCGCACGCGCAGATTGCAGACAAAAACGCAAGAATCCAGTACAAACTTGTATGTTAAGGGAACAAATACCGCAGATCGCGAACGCAGTAGAATCGTATTTCACGATGCAATATGCAAGCCAGACCAACTCCTGTGGAATCGAGATCGCGCGTGCAGATCGCGCACGCGGGTCGCGAACAAAAACGCAGGAATCCGCTACGAACTTTGTCACGGGAACGAATACCGCAGATTGTGGACGCAGCAGATTCGCATTTCACGGTGCAACATAGACGCAGGAACAACTCGGGTGTTACGGGAGCCGATATCATGAGCGCAGATCGCGGACAAAAATGCTGGCACCCGCTATGAACTCGCTTGTCAGACGCGCCGGTACAGCAAATTGCACGGTTGATGCGATTCCCGTCGGACGTCATGCAATGACCGACAGGAATGGGGGTGGGCGATGTTTCGGAATTTTTATGTTGCAGATATTTAGCCAGAATAACGGGATGGGCGATCTCTCAGGGGCAGAGCGTTCTCTCGGAACTTTACGGTAGTGGTTTTAAATGATGCTCAGCAAGTTTCTAACTGAAACCATATGTCTATTTTCAATAATTAAAAATGTTAAATAACAAATCTTAGTTTATTTTGGCCCTTAAAATGTCCGCCGAGCTCACCAAACGTACAGTGAAGACGGCGGGGTTCACGTAGCAGTAAAGACTCCTTTTTAGAAATCTGTTTCAAGTTACACCGTGGCCCCAAGTCATCTTGTGCCCAACTGTCTTGGATAGAGCAATCGTGGGAGTACATTCGCTACTTCCTCCGTAACACCAAAGTTGCTTTCAAGCCCCTCCCTATTATTGTGTGTAGAGTAAAAAAAAAAAAAAAAATGCTTGTCAATTAATTTTTTTATTTGAATAAAAAAAAAAGAGGGCTTCATTGAGCCCGTTAAATTCATTGCAGGTAATGAACCCTTTTGCTTTTAAAGGCCGACCCACGACAAAGCGAGGGTGCGGCTGGGTGTACGAAGCGGCCACCGCTAGCGTGTTATAGCTAGGGCTCCGTGTTTTCGGAGTTTATTTTTCATCAAATTCGGAGGGTGTTTTTCGGAGTTTATTTTTGCCGAAGATTCGGAGTTTATCGGAGTTTATATTTTTTTATTCCCGATTCTCCGAAATTCAGAGTTTAATTTTGCTGTGTTTCCTATTAAAAATAAATAAATAAATAATAACCGGATGTAAACGTATGCCAGATAAAAATTAAAACGCGCTTGTATCAATTGAAATATCTTCAGTTGAATTTGGCGTTGGTGCCATTGCCATTGGCAATACTAATTTATCCACGACAAAAGTCACACACAAGTGGCGCTTCGATAAACGCCGATACCTTAAAATCAATAAACTCCCGGAGGTAGTCGCTAGGAAGCTCGTAGTCATCCCATCCTATTCCATCAATCTAGCCCGCGGCCGCGCGAGGTGGTGTGGTTAAGGAGGTAATAGAGAGTTTGAACTGCCCCTCTTCCCAATTTTATACAATCCCTATGGTCCATAGCTTTCACTGTTACTAAAACATACCCTTTCCTTTCTCTAAATCACAAATCGCATGGCCCAAACTGAAAACCAAAAGAGTGGCTTTTGTCGTGACCCGAATGTACAACGAACGACCTGTTGCCCTGAATCAACCTTGAAGAGACAAGCGGCAAGACCCCTTTTGACAACGGTCCGAGATTTGAAAGATAATTATGGTGGAATTTTCCCAGGACCATTGGCTCTGTGCTGATCAAATTGTAAAAAAAAAAGTCTTTTACTTTTTTCTTTTGCCGGGGAGGGGGGGGGGGAGTGGCATTGACACATAAATATTCGGAGTTTATCGGATAAATCCGAATTGACCAAAATTTTACCGGCGGGTGTTTTTCGGAGTTTTTCGGATTTATCCGAAAACACGGAGCCCTAGTTATAGCTAACGAAGTCCACCATAGTACCGTGTCTCGCAAAATATAATTTGAGAAAATAGCCTGGATTGGAGGCATGCAGACATAAATTAACTTTAAGCCCATAGACCAGTGCGTCTTCGATAAATGTACTTCATTAAAGATGCTACAGTTTTGATGCCTGGGGCCAAAATTTGTGTTTGGCATACGGGAAAAACTACTCGAACTTGGGTTAATTGATATGATACCCCCCTGCAAGCATATCGGGCACAAGTCTTGGGTGAGGGTGAGCATACAGTTATGAGTATTGGAATAGTCCAAATCAAATTATGAAAAGTTACAAAACTTTCACATGATCTGGTAATCAAGTAACCCCATTATTTTTCGGACCCCTGGCAGCTGCACCTGTCGTCAGCTTACTGGCTTTCGGTAATACATCCCAGACTGGCTCAAACGTCTCACCTTTTTTCTCATGGGCGGCAAGTACCAGACATCACAGACGATGGCCCACGATGACATCATCATTGCCAGGTAGTGTATGTAATTCTGCTTGCTACTGTTCCAGAAAGCGTCGCCAAAACGGGCGTCATACTTGATGACGGCCGGGTAGATTGTACCGCCCACCTCAAAGCTGCCCTTCTTGAACTGCATCACCGAGGTGTTGTTGATGCACGTGCCTGCAGTTGTGTTCGGGTCAGCACATAGGCAATACACTGACCAAGTGTACTATGTACTTTGTGAGGGAACAAACAATACTCCACTCATTTGCACTAAAGACTTCATCAGTGGTGGCAGTCTATAACAGCATTTGGATGACTAGTTAAGACAGTGTCTTTGATACTCTACTAAAAACAAAGTCTTGCCTTTTCATGGCAACTTAGCCAATAATAGAGTAAAAACAAAACAGCCTCTAGCTGCCTTTGCGGCAGTGATTCTATGCCGAAGAAAATGGTGCTACATGAACTATACGAAACTCCCCAGTGTTTCAAATTGGAGCCGGCAAAATAAATTGTATGCAAAGAAGCCGGTTTGTCATTTGTGAGCCACATGTTAATTTGTTTGTTCAATGATATGACTACCGTATTTTCCGGTGTATAAGTCGCAGTTTTTTTCAAACATTTTTCTTAGTGCGACTTGTACAACAATGCAACTTATATAAGATTTTTTTTTTTTTATGCACCGCACGCCATTTTTTGTCAAGCACTATACAGTTTAACCTCGATATATCGAACTGCGCGGTGATGGCGAAATAGTTCGATATAGCCAGAATTCGATATATTAAATCACATCAAAAACGCATCAAAACTTGTTAAAAGCGCATGACCGTCGCGCTCCGTGAAGCGCCGACAGGCGGCACATGCGCGCCGACCGACCGCAGAGGCGGGAGCAGCCGCGTGTCGTCTGCTACGGCGCGCTGCCGTGCCGCTCAGCTTGCGGGAGCTTGGAAATCTCGCACTCGAAGGCTGAATTAAAATATCGAACTCCGTCACTCAAACAGCCCGCGTCTTTGACAGGCGGCGAGCTTTCCTGCAATACCCTCTCGGTGTTGCGGGAAAGCTCGCCGCCTGTCAAAAGAGCGCGGGCTGTTTGGGGTGGCGGAGTTCGATATGTCCATTTTATGCCCGACCCCGTTCGAAAGAAAAAATAAAAATGCACGCAATTCTTTGCGTGATATAGAAAGCGTTTGATATAGGAATAATTCGATATATCCGTGTTCGATATATCGAGGTTTGACTGTAACTACATAGTTATAGGTGGTGTTTCCCATCCAGGAGGCACTGCCGTCGCCGCACTATTTTGACTCGGAATGCGAGATATTTTAATTTTTATAGTTTCCCGAATAGGCTCAATGTGGATAGGCAAGACAGTGCGAATAAAGCTTTTACAGCATGTTATTGATGTTGCCCAGTTCAGCCATGGTTCCGTATTCTTTTGCTTCAGTCCAGTAACACTGAAAAGTAAGTGGGCTGGTATACACACATTGCAGAATATTTTCTTAAGTCTTTCTTAGTTTCCGTTTGATAAGCAGTTTTTTTGTGCCATGCTCCAGCCGTGTTGCTACATGTAAAAGGAAATATCGTGGCTAGTTGATCTTGTAGAGGTAGCAAAAAAAAGCATGTCAAGGTTTATCTTCCTGCCTGCACATCGATGCTCACATCGTCTCCAGGACTTGGCCTAGGCTAGGCCTAGTGCTCCAAAGCTTGGTTCGAGAGTGTCTAGCTCCTTAAACTTTCGTTCGCTCGGCATGCGTTCGCTCGAATAAAGTCGACTACCCACTCATTTTGCACATCTTACGTCCTTTTGCTGCGAAACACTCGATTGCCCCCACCAGACAGCACCATACTATGGGCATTTTCGCGAGTCGAAATGCGCATCAAACGGTATGTGCGATCTGTTACAATAGCAAAAAATACTATTTGGAAGAAAAAGAACAGTGAGATTATTTATTGAGTTTATGTAATGTGTATGCCACGAATGTGACAGCAGCAAGCAGGTCATAACAACAGATTGGACTCATTCAGTCGGCACCATACTCTGTTAAGCATAACTTGCCAAGCTATGGTCCCAGCAAACCATTCAGTAGCGTATTGGAGTGAGGCAAATGCCAATGCATAATGTAGCACAGAGTGCACTCCTCCTGTAAAAGGCTGTCGCTTTGCTCTCTAACTGGCTCATGAGTTCCATAGATTTTGCATCTTAACAGCTTACGCTGAAAGGTGTCTGTTCAAAGAAGGGCATGCTTACCAAGTTACGCTGCCATGCCTGATCAAAGAAGCATAAACTCTACACTTAATCAAGGTTAATCATACAGGCACATATGCCCCACAGGCAAAAATTCTCAACAACTTTCCTTTGTAGTCTTTTACATTCAGGAAACAAATTGTTACCTAGCTGCAAGCATGCAGCAAAGATGGTGCAAAACATAGAATTACGAAATTCAAAGGGAACAGACACAACAAATGTAAAACTATCATAATATCCCGAGAGATAGACCACCCCAGCTCTAAGCACGATTTCCTGCTCATGCAAAATTACACAAAGATGGCCCACTCTTAACAATTTAACTGGCAATGTGACCTTGGCAGTAAGAGAGGAAGCTTTTTTCACCAATATGCTGCATTCGTTGGAGCCTTCATTCGTGCCATTTTGAATTGCTTAAAGACAACATTCAGCCAACCAAGACTGCTTTGCTACTAGGCCTATCGACAGAAACCACTTGCATTCAAAGGGCATGAAAAGAACAGCGGCCGTGTTATGGCTGTCACAGAAACGAACAGAGTGTCATGGCGGCTGTAGCGAAACTGGGACACCCAACTATAGCCTCAATCTAGCCTTTCCATTGCATGGAATGTGGGATGTACTGACGTTACAGGACAAAAGTAAAATGGTGGCAACATTAATGACTTCAACGGTCTTGCGTGCAAGCAGTGCAAACCAAATTACAAAAACTGAGCAACGAGTTCAATGACTGAACTTTTAGTTGCTGTTATACATGAACTCTCTGGGGCGAGTGAGAATTTCACAGACAGATCAGAATATTCGTGCATGCCTGAAATTTTTGAAGTCCGAAAAGCCAATTGGTGACTGTAAAGTAACTTTTATAATCCAATAGTGTGAGTGACGAGTTCTTTGAATAAGCCACAAATAAACATATTTTCACGTTCTTTAGAGGACTTTGCATTCCTGGCCTGGATACAATGTCTCTGAATTCGTTCAGTCGCATTCCGAAAATTAGCCCGCCCCTTATTTTGAGCATATTTCCTTTTGATTTTAGCTGTGTTATATCTCAAGATATTATGTATATAAAACCTGTTCTGACTATGGCCAACACATCCTTAAGGCAGTGCCTCCCAAACTGAGGGTCGCGAAGCGTCTTAAGAACTTGAAAAAACGCAAACTCGGTTTCTCTGCGGTTGCGTCAATGAAAACGAAGTACAAGTTGCAGCTCATCATCCAGCCAGAACTAAGAGTTGCGATGTCCAAACCCTGCCCTCACTTTAAGAAACTGTGCTCTAACAAACAAGCACATTTTAGACACTTGGAGCAGTCATTCCTGCATACATGCATACTTTTCTTTTGTGATGGCCCAGCTGAATCACTAGAACTATATTAACTGTCAAATAAAATTTCTGCATAAATTTTGTGTATTACTAAAAAGGCTTGAGGCACTGCGAAAAAGCCGGGGAGGGTGGTTCATATTTTTGATGGGTCACAGGGTAGTAGCAAAGTTTGGAAACCACTGCCTTAGGGACTGTCCTGTCTTAGTGGTAGACATTACCTTCAGGGAAAATGAGGATGGGCAGCTTGGTCGGGTCTTCCACATGCTCTCGCAGCCTGGAAAAAGCCGGAATAAGTTACTCGCCGATCAACCGCATGAACCGACGCCACACACACACCGTTTTGCAACTGCCTGTCGGTCCTTGATCTCGGCTCGCTCAAACCAGATGTGGGAAGCGGCCTTGTTGAGCGCTGTCTGAATGACGCCAATGAATCCACCCTGTGTCTGCCCCACCTGCAGAGTGTGTGGCATTTGAGTGGCTACTCCACTCACTCAAGACTGTTAAACTCACCAAAGCGTAGCAGTTGTCGCTAGCCAGCATGGCCACGTCAATGGGGGACGTGTGGTTGGCAACGCAGATGCCACCAGGCTTGGCCCGATTCTCTCTGCGCATAACGGGGAAGGAAGGGACACCAATAAGAACATTGCATGGGTTCTAGATCACTGTCAATCACAGTGCCATAACAGCATCATATTTCAAAGCAATTTCGGTTCGAACCAGCAGTGGCATTCTATTGCGCTGCCGCATTATCACTCTTCTAATCACATCCGAAAGGGCACTAAATGGGAAACGTGTTACTGTATTTACTCGAGTAATAGCCGCACTATTTATGAACAAGGCCCTTGCGTCTGCTTTACTGCAGAGCACATATACAGCCAATCATTGCGTTGCGAAAAAATAACATAGCGAATAACTAGATCGAGAACACGATTCTCCATACAAATGCAATCTTCATAGATGGTATCTTCGCGCGAAGACGTTATCTCTGTCCTGTAAACAGCTGGAATCATGCTGCCGATCACGGTGATTGGCAAGCCGCATGCTCCGCGGAAAAGCGAACCCTCAGGTTTTCTTCATTAACAGTGTAGCTACTACTCGAGTAAATACAGTACATTTATCTTGTGTCCATTTAGCTGACAAAAAGAATAAGGAGAAAACCAGGGGTTCTAAATCTCTAGTAAGTAAAGATGCTGCTGGCACCATTAAATACACAAATTTTCAAAGGAAAATAACAATGTGCCAAGTGAAAAGCACAGAGGACAAGAAAAAAATATGATGTTCCAGTGGATATCCTTTGTTAACTCTTGAAGAGTTTCTGCCTGAAATGTTTTGGTTAAGTGAGCATTGATTATGTTAATATTGTATTGTGTTCAGAACAAACTCACTATATAACAAAAATTATACCGTATTTTCGCTAGAAATCCACTAGATAAAAATGTGGTGCAAAAAAAAAAATGGACCAGCTTTATCGTCGTGACAACAAGAATACATGTCAGTCACAACACAGATTACCTATTGTGGTAGGTGACAATTGCCGACACTGCCCGCGACAGAATTCGGAAGGTGATCAGGCTGATGTGCCAGTAGAGAAATCGCTTGAACCTGGAAGCAATCCATGCACCAGTTCACACATCATTCCGTCACACTGACCACAGGAGAAAACTCACCGGCCCTCGGGGAAGTATCCCAGAATGGCGGTGCAGCAAATGAGCCAGAGCATACCAACGCATGTCAGTGCCACCCTGAAAGATAAACAATCATATCACCCCACTTCTCAGGCACTTTAGGATGATCTTTGAAAAAGGGGAACACTTCACCTCATGGGGAAAAGGAAGACGTAACGAAGTATGCAACCGATGCACCAGATGACAGTGAGCCGAAAGCTGCAAGCAGTTAGAGAATCGTAAGTGAGGACCACAGCAGGGCCCGGTTGAAACAGGCTTGCCTGACAAAAGTGTAGTTTTTGTTTGTTCTTGTCAGCAAATTCCAAGAGGGCAGCTCTTCAGTCGCAAACCGCTTGGTCACCACATCGTCAATGATCGCCTGGAAAGGGGCAAGTCTCTCAGAATGATGCACCATGCACTGCTAAAAACCTACTCACCTCTACGCCTTTCTTGATAAAGTAGGTAATATCTCCTAAGTGGTACTCCTTGAAAGGAATGTCAATTATTGGCTGCTCAGCTCCCACAAGAACATCATCCCTTGTAATGACTGCAAGGAAGGCCTCATGCAAAGGACTGCGTTGCGGCACATTTAGAGACGCTAGGCAAAGGCTTCCCACCGTCCTACCTGAAGTGCCGTCGACAGGCGGTTCAGAGTTCAAGGTCGTTAGGTCGTCAATGCTCTCCTCTCGCATGAGGCGCTGTCGATTGGCTCGTTCGATTTTGATGCGTCCATACTGCAATGTTTAAACTAGATATTTCAGCAAGGTATGGGCACAAGTGGCATACAGGGACTCAAGAGAAGCTGAGTTGCAAAAAGAAGTTATCTTTGCAAGCAGTATGTTCCTCCAGAAAAAGAACATACTGTTGCACACAGAAACTGCTTCTTTGACCAAATGTCCAATACTAGACAGTCGACCAATCCAGTAGGCACTTTTTAATCTAAGAAATTTCACAGATAAAAAGCAGCGCTAGGAAAGCAAAATGTGCTTAAATCATCCTTGCTTCACAGATTTGTAGCTCTTTTCAGTAAGGAGTTTCTACACAATTTTCTACCTTTCTCTCTCCAAACTAGAACCTAAAGCATTCTTATTTGTAAAAAAAAAAAAAAAAATACTGCTTAAAAATAATAAATAAAAGAAGTTCATGTAAGCCAGAAGTATGATTTTCTAATAATATACCCTTTTCAAAAGTGTGCGCCATATAGTATCTGATGTGCCAATTATCCGAGTTTGCCAATGGCCTTAGAGATTTTTGGCGCGCAAAGCAGAACACTGCACAGGCCTACCTTTTGAGGCCGGGCCCGGCCCAGTGGAATGCCTACACGATCCGGCCCGCTGGAGGTACCCCAACGGTGGAGATAAAGCACGTCTCGCCTGGCTCCGGTTCGAAAACAATGCATCCTGCCTGACCTGGCCCATCCTGGGCTTTCGGTTGGCCCAGGCCAGGCACGTATCCAGGGGGGGGGACCCATGAAGCCCGGCCCTCCCCTCCCTCCCTCCCTCCCTCCCTCCCTCCCTCCCTCCCCCCCCCCCCCGAAATCTTCCATTTTGCTGGGACCTGCTCTCCCCCTCCCCCTCATACAGCATTTTGTCATGGGCAAGCGGCCCTGCCCTGCCTGCCCGCCCCCTCCCCTCCTCCCCCGAAAAAAAATCCTGGCTACGTGCCTGGCCCAGGCCCATGCAGAGCTCTAGTGCAAAACTCTCCTCCGGCCGTTCCATTAATCAAAAAAAGATTGACATTAAAAAAAAAAATGGCTCGCAGCTGTTTTTATTGCGCAGTGGCGCTAGGTAGAGGGCCGGACATCATCATTGGGCTTGCTTGGCTGGCTGCCCGGCTAGTAAAAATGTGCTATCACAACGCACATTACTTTTTGAGGAAGCGATAGGTTGAGATACGAGTATTGCTCTTCCAAAACCGGGAAAGATGTAGAATAAATGCAGACCTGATTGTTTTCAGACAAACTGCGTGTCCAATCATTCTTTGCAACACTGAGCAGGCGAAACGTCGTGCTCAATATTCTCTCACAGATCGCATTACTGAATAGGAGGTAAGAAAGGTTCATTGGTCTTGTCATTTGCTTGGGACTTTAATCCACATTGTTTCTTTCGTGATATCATTGCTTATTTAATTCTACCCATTGTTTCCGTTCTGCTGTTCTTTGCGTTTCTCTCAAGTGTTCCTCAAACGCTGTCTCACCACTACTTTGCTGTCGGCAGGGCTTCAATGGCTTCGGCCTTGTCGCCGCAGTGGAATTTTCTGCAACAATTTCTTTAACTGTTTACTGATGATCAAGGCCGATTTGCTAGAAGCCGCATTTTAGCAAAGGCTGCGTGAAAGAAAGCACTGCCTGAGAGAGTGCATGAGCTGAGCGGCACCCAAATCACGTCTCAAAGAGCTCGTGCGCCTCAGCCTTCATAGTGTTAACAAAAATATGAGCTCATTACTGCATGCACAGATTTAAGCTTTGAGATGCTGATGCCAGTCCTGTATCAGCACCGTCTTGCAGAGCTCCGGAGGAGCTGTGCTATAAGCTCCTGCTGGGCGAACTAGCCTTTTGAAGGTCTGGACGAGAGCTTTGCACGCCAAGAATCTCGGAGCCATTGTTTGGGCACATACTCGAAGCATATATTAGACACGAGGGCTGCATCGGCGTTTGGCATAAACTCAACTCAGCTCGTATAAAAAAAAAAAAAAAAAAGAGGGCTACATTAGTGTTACGCCTGAACTTGGATCCAAACACATGCATTTTTTGCTACACGTGTCCCAATTAGTATGATAAAAAAATTCTTTTTCTTTTCAGAGGTCCTTAAACAACCAATTTCTCTCACCAACATCTCATGTACTATTTTAGTGCATATTCTGTTTCCAAACCACGCCAACTTCCTTGCATCTAATTCATTTTTTTTACATTTTTACAACATGGCTCCCGAAAAAAGAGCAAAACACAATGCCTATCTTTCACACCAAAACTAAACACCATTCTTGACCAATCTTCACTAGCCAATTGCATCTTTTTAGGCTATTCAAAAGCGTTTGATAAGGTATACCACCGACTATTACTGCATAAATGAAATCAACTCAATCTTGATACCAAACTTCTTACATGACTTGAATGTTTTCTTGTTAGTCATTCACAGCTCGTTGCAGCTATCATTCTAACATCTCAGCCAAATGGCGTCCACTCCGGTACGCCACAAGATTCTGTCCTTAGACCTCTTCTTTTCCTTACCTAGATTAATGATCTACCTCCTTGTGTTTCTTACCACATTAATTTTTCCAGGAAATTAGTTCTCCAGGAAATACAACAACATAACCACTCTCTAATCCTATCTTAATGCTATCTCTGCATAATGCAAATTGTGCTGCATAGAACTAAGCATTAACAATCAAATTTATGTGCGTGTCCAGAAAGACTGTCTACCTATTCCCTGTCTTAATAATTTGACCTTGGATGCTTTACCTAGCTGTAAATACCTTGGAGTTCACATTACGTCTAATCTTACCTGTATCCTTCAGGCTGATACATAATTAATAACGCTAACTGAATTGCGAGATATCTCTGCCGTAATTTAGCAAAAGCACTTTCATCTACGAAACTATATCTGTGCAAGGTACTTTTGCACTTAAGGAGGGGCACTGAAGTAATTTTTGAAAACGATCGTTTTTGATATTATATTGTTTAAAATGTGTTAGTTCCCACATATACAAAGTCCTATATTACAAAACTGCCTATTCATCTCAGGACAATAGAAAAACATGTGGACTCTTTTTTTCTAGCGGACTAAATTGTGAGGACCAATGAAAGCCTTACAATACGCACAGATTCCGAATGATTTTATCATAACTCGTTTCGAATTGAGTTTGATAGGTACACATTCGGATAAAACTCCTCTTTCTCTCCTCAAGCGAAGCCATCGCTTGCAACTCGCCGACAAGCGCCCTTCGTCGACCACTTCACTCGGAAGAAAATTCTTCCCAAAAAAGGACATGTTGCGACCTTTGAACACGCTTTAAACACACGAGGAAATAAGCTACGTACGGTTGTGGTTTCGGGTTTTTGGGGATGCTTAGAGCGTCTAGATTGAGTTGTCACCACAAAAGGACAATCCCAGAATCGACTTCAGTGCCCCTTTAAAACTACTATATTTCGTTTCAGTTTGGGATCCAAGCCAAGAAAACTTAATACACTATATAGAAATGGTTCAAAGCAATTTTGGTCTGTTTCATATTATCTAAGTAAAACACGACTGGAAGCATAAGTACAATAAAGTCTAGCCTACCATCCCTAGCATCCTGCAGTAGAACCCTTAGTTTCTGCCTCTTTCACCAGTTAGTAAATTACTCTTACCTGTGCACTAACCTTATTTTTCCTGTTCAATATGTTTCGTCTCGATTAGATCATGCTCATAAAGCTGGAATTGCATCATGCCTAACTAATACTTTTTCAGTAATTTTTTCGTGTATCAGAAGGGTGGAATTGCCCTCCCACGCTATCAGCATCAAATGAAGATCACCAAGAGCTCAAGAACACCATAGCTAATAATGTATAACTAGGAGCCATTTTATTGATCAAATAATAACTGCACTCTGTGACTTCATCATTCCACTTCTCTAGTGCCTTAGGCCCTGAAGGTATATGAAATAAATAAATAAATTTCAGGTAGAGACTATGTCCGCACTTAGTCTTTGCCGTACCATCAAGTTATCCTCTTCCAGGTTGCTGATTGTTTATGTGTTACTCTAGACCAGGAATGCACAACATGCGGCCCGCGGGCCGCATGCGGCTTGCAGGCACTTCCTGTGTGGCCCACGGACATGACACTGCGAGACATGCTCAAGACAGCAACCAGTGCGATGATGCCAGATACTGAAAACCTGTCTGCCAGTTATTAAAAACTTGCGTAGTTCCCAATAAACATTTTTTGGCCCACGTCATTTTTGAGTTGTGCAACCCGGCTCTAGACCATGGGTTCCTCAAACTGGATTCCTAGGAACCCAAAAGTTCACCAGAGTTCAGTGCCGAAACCAGGAGGGAGGGGTTCCTCAACCTTGATTCAAGTCAGGTAGGAGTTATCGAGATTAAGAAGTTTGCGAACCCCTGAGATGCAAGAGAGACAACACCCCCCTCCCTCACCTCTCTCTCTACCTCCCTCCCCCCCCTCAAAACTTTCAATTGTACAGAGAATACAACGAAAACGTATGCATGCACAAATCGCAGTACCGGTAGCGCCACTACAAAATCAGCAATTACGTGCACAACGTTACAGCGGGGGTGCAATGATTTCCGGACTTTGGTCGAACAGTTGTGGAAGTGGCCCTCTGACCCATGTAAAGTAGACAACAGATTTCGCCTGCGTGTCTTAGTTGTTGTGTAAAAAAAAAAAAGATAAATATCGGCATTTCTGGCACCCCTAAACCCGCTCCCAGCCTTCAAGGCCACACCCGGTCCCCCTCCTAGTGACGTAATTCAGGGTGCCGTGTAGCTTCCCGTGTGCTCTCTCAGAAGACGCTTCCTCTCCCTCTCTCTGCTGACATTAGCGGGCGTTATGCTGCAGCTTAGAGCCGAACGAGGTCACGTTATCTTTTCGCCGTAGTTCCTTTGGCTGCCACTTGCAGCTGCAGGTGGGGAAAAAGCTAGACTTTTGCTTTGCGATTATGCAGCGGACTCGAGACATCTTCGAATGAAGGAGATGTTTTCTCTATCCTCCGGGACACGATAAACAATGTAAAAATGATGAGATGCAAATTCTTTTAATCTTAAAATCGTTGCACCCCCTTTAGCGTTGTCTTTAAATGTTACAGCTCGACTGGAGGTCGCACATACACACATATGTCGGCGGCTTTCAGCGTGTGCGAGCAAAATGCAGGACGTCGAAAGTTGGGAAATCGCTTCAACAGTCTCACCCTGCGCTAAAGCATGAACCTTTTTTATTTTTTATTCTTTCTCTCTCGCTCTCTCCTTGTGCGTTTACAAGGACACCTGCGAAATTCAGTACAAGCACAGGGTGTCACAAAGAAATTTACAGGGTTTTTTTCACCACAAAAATAAACTAGGCATTGCCGAAAGCTCATTGTCCGCCCAAAGGTAGCGCTAGAGGTCACAATCAGATGCCAAAGTTTCAGCCCGATCCGATACCTTATTCAGAAGTTATAAGCGATTTTCAGAAAATTCTAATGGGAAACTGGAGCCCATTTTTGCCCGTTTTCGGTTTCTGGTGCTATAGAGCCCCATGTATTCAAAAACTCTGTCCGCCGCCATTTTCCCATTGAAATTTTCAGAAAATCACTTATAACTTTTGAATAAGGTATCGGATCGGGCTGAAACTTTGGCATCTGGTTGTGACCTCTAGCGCTACCTTTGGGCGGAGAATGAGCGTTCGGCGATGCCTCGTTCATTTTTGCAGTAAAAAAACCACTGTAATTTTTTTTTTTGTGACATTTTGTATTCGTTTTTTGTTTGCCGGTCTGAAGTGACCAGATATTTAACATGAATACGAAACTATGCGTTCATTTTAAACGTGTAAAATTCCTGTTTATCTCTCAGCAAACCATTTGCCCAAGTCGTGAGGAACGACACACGGGCGGTTGCATAATTGTGGCATCGGACGAGGCGGCGCCGCGGACCCTTACGGAACGGGCTAGTCGCCTCTCTGCTGCGTCCTGCCTCTTCCGAGTCACAGTAAATATTAGTAGTAGTAGAAGTATTACCTCGGAACAACAAATAGTAATTACGCGGCCGGAGCTAACGCTCCTAAAGCATCTGTATGCTTCAAACAGCGAACGAAAAACACCCTGACAACTTTCGGAGCGGCTGTTCCGCAGTGCAATCGCAACGTGGGTAGCCTCTCGTCGTCCTCGTGTCGCTGACCGTTAGCCAGCACGACGAACTGCTTGAGGGAGTGTCGCCGGGCGATCTCACGACTTGATAGGAACCTGCACACTACAACGCGCTGTAAGCGATGCGTGCTACTGTCCTGACCAGCTACAGGTAGAGAGGCCGACGCAGGTGGCGTTTTCATTTAGAAACCGCAGTGCAACAGCGAGCACAAGAAAATCGAGCGGCCATGAGCGTGGAGTCTATCCTCGCATCTTGTCCATGAGGATGCATTCGGGTAGATGCGATAAGAGCACGCCGATGGCAAGACGACGAACGCCAAAGATATTGCACTGGACGGACGACGATTGCGGCTGTGCGACCTCCAGCGTGCGCCGAACACGATTCAACCGCGAGGAAAAACAGCATTTACAACCGACTCGCCACTCGCGCTTTGCAAACTTACCTCAAACAGTTTGAGAAGAAACTTTAGGTACTGCTTTCGGATTCCCAGGGTAGTGTTTGTCACCGAAAGGAGGTACAACAGCAGGAGCACGGCGCATAAACCGGAGAAAAACATTTGGAAGGGATGCGATAAACTCCATAATAATGATGTGATCGCGTGAGACTTCAAGTCCATTGCCATTCACCGTCGATCCCTGCACTCGCCTTACCCAACAATCGCAACAATCGCCACTTGCGTGATTGCAGCCTACCCAGCCTACTCACCGCATCGGCCACGATTTGCAAACGCCACAAACTCCACAAATAGTCGGACAAGGTTAGCCGCGAAATATCCGGCACTGAAGTATGTGTGAATTTATTGTCACTCGTTATATATGCTTAAACATATTAAATATATAAATAAAAACAGTGTTTTGGTGTAATTTTTACACCTTAGGGCGTTGCTTATGGTAACTAAAATTTCTGAAAATAATATTTTGATTTTCAGTGACTACTAACGCCACTAGTAAAGGTCGGCGAAACGAGTAAGTATGATTATACCAGGCCTGGAGCGAGCTCAGGGGCTCGGGTGCAATCCTTCGACCGGCGTCGTGTGTCTGCGGAGGGTTAGGGTTCTATCCTAGAACTTTATCGACATTATAATGGTCGAATTAGCTCCTCCAGTTGCCGTGTCGCCATTCATTCGGGTGCGTATCTAAACTACAGCATCAGACACGTTTTTAATACTGTACAGCGTGCGAACTCGTCATCGAATTCACCTTTCACTCTAGAGGTCAAACGGTGTAGTCGACTCATTTAAACGGCTTTACCGATAATGCGGAACTTTGATCGCCAATTGTGGTGTACTCTGCGTGGGTATTACAGTATTTTGTGCTCCTGGAGCCTAGAAAGGATGTTTGTTAGGTCGCTTTGCTGGCGTTTGCGTGCTTCGCTCTCTAGGCCTACATTGTGATCATGTTCGTGTGTTAAATCAGCCTCGAGTGGAAATAACGAAGAAAATAAGCAATTTAGCTTACTCAAGTTACTCGCAGTTTTGTTCGAAGTAAGTAGTTGCTGTAGAGAAGTCTGAAGGTTGCTGGCCAGCGGTTGTCGTTGTTCTGTTACTCATGAGGGGAGTTGATCACTCACGAGAACGTTTGGAATGGCTTACGTGACCCTTTTCTCGCGTGGGCTAGACGGGGAAAGCCTAAGAACGCTCTGAAACGTTGGTCCTACTTTTCAGGCTTGCCGATGGGGAGCACTCACTGCAGGCGTTTTCTATGGAGCGTACCATTTCAGTGAGTTGTCCCTCTGCTGCACTTGGTTGAAGTGTTTAAAAGGCAAAAGATGAAAGTGCTCAACTTCGCAAAATATAGGGTGTTTCCGAGAAATATGTAGTATTGGTCTTAATCCCAAAAATAAACTCTGCATCGTCGAACGCTCAGTCTCCGGCCAAATGTAGCGCTAGCGGTCCAAACCGCCAAAGTTTCAGAACCAACTGTTGTCTCGAAACTTTTCAATGGTAAAATGCTGGCCAACAATGCCCACGAATACATGGGGCTGAAGGGCGCAAACTACCGAGAACGACCTCGATCCCCCTTTGAAAGGTTCAGAAAATCGCCTACAACTTTTAAATAAGGTAACAGTTCTGAAACTTTGGCATCTGGTCCGAACCGCTAGCGCTACATTTCGGTTGAGTCTGAGCAATGCGTACACTGTTTTTACGATTAAAAAAAAAAAAACTGTAAACCTTTTTGGGCGGACACGCTGTAGCCTTTACACCAGTTCTTCACCGCTAGCAGTTCCCGAAAAAATGTTTATCATTTTCAAGGTTAATGACATTTAATTTAATTTTATCCTTTTCAAAGATGAGGCTTGTATTTTTTATTTTATTTACGGAAGTAGAATTTTTGGTCACATTATGCTCAACGCAGCTCATATGTAAGTGTGCTTGCACTGTTTGACCAAACTCTTGCAGTAGCCTGAGCATCAGCATGGGTGGTATTATCAGGTCTACAGCATTATGTCTGGTCTTTGTGGAACGCTCGGCCATATTGTCGAGCAACAAATTAATCATCAATTTGCGCAGGGCGATTGAGTCGTAAGGAGACCAAGCTGCGCGAGTATGAAGCCCAGCAGATGGAGTTGATGAGAGAAAAGCGGGAGGAAGAGAAGAGGAAGAAAAACAGAGGTAAACATTCTCGGAGCCTGATCTTTCATTGGCAGCCAGTTATTACTGGTGTTTGTTTGACCACCTATGTGAATAATTCCCTTAGTACTGTGTCTTGCATGGGCATCTGGTAAAGAGTGCAAGAGGAAAAGTGCCCCCCCCCCCCCCTCTCTTTGGGATTCTTGCCCTGGCGAAAATTGCCGAGATACTGGGCTGTGTACGCATGCATACGCCTGAGGTTTCTCAGAAGAGGGCTACTCTGCATGCATAAAAAGCCCAGTAGACGAAGATGACGGTGTGCAGAATGTGATTATTGGAATGCTCTGTAAAGCGCGAAACACTTATACGACATAATGGTCCGATCCGACAATACGACGGTTAGAGGCGAGGGTTTTCGACGCTCTCTGGGGCTACGAAAACCCTCGCCCCCGAAAGTCATTCCGGCAGTATGCACGTCGGATCGGACGGTTTCGTCGTATATCTGTTTTGCGCTTAAGGCCCAGCCCTATTCCTCATCATTCTAGGGTTGCCCTCATTTGAAAGAGTTATGTGGACACTGGAAAGTTGCAATGTTGTCACAATGACATAACCTTGAGAGACAGAAAAAGGTGCTCCGGTTTCCCACTGCCAGTCACCTTTACCCTTTCAGTACCACAGGGAAAGTGGCGATTTTTGGGGGATGGACTGAACATTTTTCATTTGAAGAATTACTCAGCATGTGACTAAGTATGATGCATCAAAATGTAGCCGATAAGGTTCGGTTTAGAAGAAAATAAGGGTTACGCTAATGGCTGCAAAAATTTGTCAAGTTTAAATGCTCAATTCAGAATTCGTGCAAAAATTTGCATTTGCAGTGATATTAAATCATGATTTTTAAAAATTCTTAATATACAAAAAGTGTGCTCTATACACACCGCTATCACTTCTGTAAGTTAGAGATTTCTAGCTAATACTGTCTTTATTTGGTACGTCGGCAAGCGTGCTTCTGTGGAGTCGTGCCATTCAGAGATGCTGTTGCATGCGGAGATGTCTGTCCTCCAGAACACTTTCTTTTTGCACAAAACACTACCTGAACCTCTCCTCTTTTAGTTTTTTTATGGCTTGCGACTCACATAAAATGTGCATCCCGGCTGAGGAGAGCCTGGGAAGCTAGAATGACATTCAACGACTAGTGCCTGTCGATATTCTGTGCCTTAGATATGAAACGCTGCTGTAGGGGCTCAAATCAAATGATCCAACATCCACAGTCCCCACTGCTGCTCTCATCTAAAAACCAAGCAGCAAAAGCTGTCAAAATTGTGTGATTGATGCTTTCTTTGTAGCAGTTCCCTAAGTCTGCAGGACACCATGTTTGACAGATGCCACTGCCACGTAGAGATTTATTTCTGATAGATCACCAGCTTGGGAAAAAGTGCAAAACGAATTCGAAACCAAAGCTGTAGTTCTTTGGCTATCTACGAGATGGTGCCACATGTTCCAGCGTGCCAAATTCTAATTTTTTTGGTGCGTGGAAACTATCTATCACAGTTGATTGATGGCCCCCGGGTGTGGTACGGAAAGAGCTGAGCATCACATGGATTTAGCAGTGTGTAATGGGATGTGCAATGTGAGGGTGTGGTCGAGTGATAGAGGTCTTGCTCCCTTTTTGGTTATGTGGCCACCTTTCATGGGCTGCCACAATGTGTGTATTTGTCTCTGGGCAGTGATTGGTTGTTTTATTAGGTTAGATTCTGTTCTGAAAACGTATGAGCTGCATGTTGCTGCTGAAGTTGGGATTTGGTACAGCTAATCCCTGCTGTGCCTCATAGAATAGCCCACCTATTGTGCGCACCTTTGTCCCGTTCAAAACGATTTCCATATGTTGGTGTATCAGCCACCTCGGTGGCCCCGAGGCACAGTGTCGGCCTACAGGTGCCTCAGTCGGAGGGTTTGAATCCCACCGACTGAGGATCGGTCGGATTCACCGACCGATTCATTGAACCAAACACTCACAAATTTTTGTGAGTGTTTTTATGAAAGTCTTTCACCACAATGTTTGCGCCAGCTCCTAAGGGCCAAAATGGTGATGCCATAAATCTCCAATGATAAATTTAATTTAATTGTACTGTACTATAAAGGCTGCATGTTTTCCCAGGACACGCTCGTGACATACATTTTACACTTATATTTCAAGCAGCGTGAATAGACTACAGTGGATTCTCGTTAATACAATTTTCACGTGAACCGAAGAAAAAAAAAAAGTATTACCTAATAATTGTATTAGCCAAACATGCTCCAAAAAGCCATAAAAATGCATACCTAGTGGGAAACTTGCTTTTATTCTCTAGCCTAAAAATAGTTTGTCACTTTGCACTGGACTTTCTTCTTTTAATGTCCATAAACAAGCTATTAAAGTTAAAAAAGAGCCGCAGTTTGGTTGCTCAGCTCGGCGTTTGCGACGAAAGCCTGAAGAGCATCTAATGCTTTCAACGCGTCGCCTTTGCAACAGAAAAGGACCGTCACTCTTTCCTTGCTTTTCTTTCCTTCTGGCACTTCCCGCCCTTCACTTTTTGGGCAGGAGGTTGATGAAGGCGCTTGCTTCATATGCGTTGAACACGTCCCGTGGCCGGTATTGTGAAATCAGCGCTGGCAAAGTTGACATCCAGTCGGAAACAACCACTGCATCTGCGTTCTTTCCTTTGCCAGAAACTGTCTTGTAGGACAAACCGTGTCGTGCCTTAAACCAGTGCAGCCATCCACCTGACGCTTGGAAGCTTTCGATGTCCAAGGAGAGCGCATACTCATCGGCCTTCTTGCGTAAAATTTTCCCGTTGGCGTTCACACCTGCTGCTCATACTTCCTTGAACCAAGCTAGGAGGACCTCTTCCACCTGCCCATGCTGCGCACCTCTTGTTTGCTTTACGCTGGCTCCGAACGCTTGCAGCTTCTTGTGAATTTCTTCCCGCTTCCCGACGATAGTGTCAAGCATTGAAACCGGCAAACCAAGTTCGCATGCCAGATCTACACGCTTTTTCCTCAGGTCTTCTTCGACCTTGCAAATAATGTCCAGTTTTTCTTTCAAGGTTAACGGCTTGCGTTTCCTTGACATTTCGGTGCCATGAGAGCAGGGAGCACCGGAAAACAGCACACCTGATTACGATCTAACCAGAAAACAAAAGAAGGCGCGGGAAATGCAGGAAGCGAGTTGCGCAAGAAAGGCATGTTCTCGCGGTAAAAAATTGTGTTGCTTGTATGTTTAGACAGCCTGGATGGTAGTATGCCTCAACTGGTGACTTGTCTCTTTGCTGCAGATGAAAAATTTAGCCAGTGCAGTACAACCGCTATTCTTGGGTCTTTAACGTGTGCCACGCAGTAGTGATTACATGAATGCGTGCCGGTACGAAACTTGTCCAGATCGAAATGGGCAGGGGGTGGGGATTGAACCTAGAGGTTCTGCAGCGCAAGCTTTCGCTCCACGCTCCGAGCTGAGATGCGTGAGCCCACTCGGCCACCAATCCCTCTGTTCTTACGATAGATGCACCTCGCAGATAGTTTCCAACTGCCTGATCGGGGTCACGTGGTCTATGGGCCACATTTGCAATACGAGCTGCAACGAAAAGACAAAAGCATTGATCGTCTGCAAACGTCAACGCCTTTCCTTCTGCTTTTCTCCTCGCCCCTCGAAAACACAGTGCATGCGCACTTGCTACCGATCGCCGCAGGAGGTGTCCGTCATTAAATTGCAAATGCTTCCCATGGTTTGAGATGGACCCTTCCTTCAATCTAGGCTCTCTATGCATACTTTTCGGGGGCACGTGCTGAAAAATCTGCTCTACTTTCTGCTTGAAGGCGCACGATACCGCCCGACTGGGTGCATTGGCGGCCATGATAGATCACTCTAGCCCTAACTGCGACTCTCTAGCCATGGTGGCTGCGGCTGTGGCAGTCGTGATATGATTGTCGCGACTTGCGACTTCTCAGGGCCGCAGCGCTGACTGTGACTTCCGCGCCCGTGCAATGGGTCGTTCGTGGCTTGTTAAAATGTGGTTCGAGCTAGTAATTGGAATATACAGGTATATTTTCCCGTGAGAACCCATTTCCGCAGTCGTCTCCTCCAATCCCAAGTGAAAATATGATTGTATTAGCCATATCAGAATACATTGTTTGAATGGGCCGTTGGGCGGAAATGAAAGAAAAAACGTATTATGCAGAATTATATTAACGAGATTCCACTGTACTTTCGAAAATCCCTGCATGCAACACTGTGTACATGGCATTATGTTACCATTTTGGCCATAGAGAGGAGTGGCATGATTTCAATTTCAATTGCCCCATTGACAAAGTTTTGCATCTCAGCACGGGATTAAAATAAAGTCAGCATTCGTCTTCGTGAGAGCCCTCGTTGAGACACTGACCTCCAGTGGCCGTAAGGACCTGCCTAGACTTAGCGAGGAGTAGGATTATGGCCTGCCACATCCCATACCTTTCCAGTAGCCTGGCTACCACTCAAGAATGCAGCTTAGCCCTTTTGACTCGCGGATCATTTAAGAAGCCTAGGACATTGATGGAACAGGGGTCTACACTCTGGGACCGAGTAGAACCAAGGAACCGGAACCATGCCGTCTGCTGGGATTGGACAGCGCCGCGCCGCTGACCAATCGCAGCAGACGACTTGTCCCGGTCCCCGCTTGGTCCCGCTGTGCATGTGGCATAGGGCCCCAGGGTGATTGGCCGAGTACAATTCTTTTGTTTACTTGAGCACAAAGTCTGGTATGTCGGGAGTTCCGAAAAACATGCCCCAGCATTCTGTCCGTATTGGTAGGCAACTCCTTAAATTTTAGAAAAGTCGCATTCGAAAATGCGTGCAGTGTGTTTAATAATAATAATAATAACTTTATTCAGACTCAGTAGTCTTGGCTGGTGGGGCAAAAGGCGATCTAACGCCGCCTGACGAGGCTCCACCAGCCGTGTACATCGTTCAGCAGCAGAGAAAAACAAAAAAATATATATATATAAAAAAAAATTCAACAGCATTTAGACAATGATAGGACAAAGTCTAAAATGTTAGCGCTAGTGGTAATATAAATACACATAACACTCGGGTACCATCCAAGTCAAAAGTAATAATACATTCACATGAACATGAACACACGTCATACCATCTACGTCACAACCGTACAATCAACAATAGTAGAAAAAACACTAGTCAAAGTTCAACAAGAAGTAAGCTTTCACACTCTTTTTAAAGGTATAAGGCGATACAGCATCTTTAACTATTTCTTCAATTTCCAAATACTTATTTAAAAATTCAGGAACTTGATGTGCTAATCTTTGTAAACCATAATTTGTTCGAGATTTCGGTGTCATATAATTTTGGTCCCTGAGATTATAAGGTGTACTTTTACGTTGATAAAGCTTGTAGAATGCCGCCTGGTCACTACTAATTTGTTTATATATTTCTACTACTGGTTGTGACGGGATGTCGTGAATCGAGGTTGGCAAATCGAAACCGAAACGGTGGCCAAAAGGTACCCAAGATGTTTTGCCCGGCACTACGCTGCTGGGATCAAATGCGGTTGTATGAAAGAGAATCTGATGTGAACATGTTGGAAGAGAAGCTAGAGCATCCTGCTGCAGGATGCCATCTGGACTCTCCCAAGCCAGTGTTTTCACTGAGATCATTTGCTCGCTTTGGGGATTAGCCTTTTCTGCATTGGCCAGTGAATCATCATCTTTGAAAGTAAAAAAAATTAACCCTCTTTCATTTTTTTTTCAGGTGTGTTTTAGTTGATTTTTTTTAGGGAATACAAAAAATAAGTCAACACAGGTTATTTTTAAAATTATTTAGTGACATTATGTATGGGTGCTTGCAAACTGTCCAAATCAAGAAACATAGAAAAAAAATTTTTTTTTTTTTATTTTGGCGCATTTGCTTTCACAACATTCTGGCAATCTCGGACTCCGCACTGGAGGTACTTTACAGAGCTCCTCTGTCTGATGATGAGTTTTCATTCTCTGAATTAAGTTCCCAGAAGCGTTGGAAATCTTAATCGGAAGAGCCGGTGCTTCAATTGACACTACCACCAGAGCAGGTGATACTAAATGTTCTCCATTTTGCAGACTACTAACGACTGTTGGGACTAGTTTGTCTTAGGAACTCGCGCATTGTGTGCAGGGGTGTTGGCTCTTTGGATAAATATAATTTTAACCTTAGTAAGTCATCCTGCTTAATTACTCTTGTTTCTTCTTGCAGAGGAAATGATTGCCCTGGCTAAGGACACCGGCACCCCGATTCCCCCGAACTTTTAGTCAGTCATTCTGTAGCAGTGGGCTGCACCAGTCTTAGCTGCATCATGCTCCCTCCAATGTCAATATTAAAGAAATTTTGTAAAATAGACCCCAATACCTTTTTTTTTTCGATCATGTTTTTTGTGTGTGCATTGTTTTCATTAGAGCAAATTCTAAGGCCGGCTTACTCAACGGCGCTCAGTAAAATACATCCAGAGCTGTTAAATGCTAAAGGGATACTGAACCGAAATTTGAAATTTTCAAATTTCGTTCGGAAATGGGTCAAGCAAGACGTGTAATAACCGTAATTCATAATCGCAGGTTTGTATTTTGAACGATTGGCTATATTTTTCGTTCCAAACGGTGCACTCGAGCGAGCGCTCGAAGAGAAGCGAACGGAGGGCGCGATGCGTCATGGGATATCCGGCGCAAACAAAAACAGAAAGAAAAGTTTCCCCGCATTCGTGACGTAGCAAGGCTGGCGGGATTATGAGCTTTGCCCTTGGTGGCGTTGTCAGCGTTGTGGTGGCGTCAATAGCGTCATCGCGTTACAACCGAGCCGTTCGAAGTGCCCGTGGGGTGACGAGCGTGTGGCTGGCCCAAGAAGCACGTAGTTTCCACAGCACTGTCAGCTTAGGGCTGAACGGGGTGGGAAAGCAACTTTTGTCCGAGTTTTGAGCGACTGGCTAATCTTCTAGGGGAGAATGGCTGCATCCGGCTGCACAAACGAGGGTCCGAGAAAGAGGAGAGTCCACCCTTTCCGTCTTCTTGGACTGTTTGGTTCAATTCGCGATTTGTGAGTTGGGGAGGAAAGCTAAGAAGGAAAATGTTGAAATGCCAAAGAGCGGCGCTGCACCAGAGGAATCTGCTACGTCACGACTACGTAGCAGATTCTACAACGTTGCTAGACTACCTCCCAAATAGGCTCCGCATGCATCCACCAGGTGCACATTGGAAGATCGTTTATTTAGCTTTAAAATTAGTTTTCTTGTGCCTTTCAACGGAAGACTGGTGTTTTTGAGGTTAGGGTACAACATGCAACACATTCAAGCTAGAAAATGAGCGCTGAAATTTCGTTTCCCTACACCTTTAAATGCAAATCCCTGTACTAACAGGGAACTTAATTAAAAAAAGACCACCTTTGATTTTTCTTAAATTTGGGTACCCAGTTATACACTATTTCGGCATTCATTTCTATTAAAAACATGTTGCATTATATTGAGAAAGAAGATATAACTCCCCAAAGTAGGGTTCTTTTTCAAAGCCTACACTTAGCAGTGCCCTATAAAAGAAGTGACTCCGAGTTCCAGTTTCATGAAACTAAAACACATCTTTCATATATTTTTATTCAGATGAGGTCATTGACAACTAGAGCAATTGGTCACACAGTGAAAGTGAGGAGAAACTAGGTACAGCATTTTATATACAGCGTAGAAAGAGATATATCGGAGACTAGTGATTCGAGAAAAGAGATGCAGTGTGAAGTTTTACTTTCCGGTATATTTTATATTTAGAATAAAAGCAATAACTTTACTTCCACTCACAAAAATAAAGATAGAATACTAAAATTGTTTAGGTTGGCTATGTATTTCCGGGGACAACCCATTTCAGGTGAAGGGTGCCACCGCGCCGGACTGTGGCAGCTTTAGCGCACAAGGTAGCGAGACGGAGGACAGGACAGGACAGAAAAGAGGTGCTACTCGCAACTACTGACAAGAAAGGAAGGAGAGAAAGCAATCCTCCGCGGACTCGTGCATCTACCACCTCAATATGTTAGATTATCAACTAGCCCAAATGTCAACTTTACGGCAGCTTCGATACTCTCGGTGTACGAATGGATCGTGGCAAGCAGAGATATTTTATCCTGCCCGAGGATAACGTTTCAGGATTCTCGTATGATGATCAGATAAAGATTGTAAGCAATTACCAAGTAAAACAGTGGGTTAAATGCCCCGCGAAGAAAACTGTGATAAATAAGGTGTGCCTGCATTAAAATTCAGCAGTCCTTGGACCTTGGGGAATCAAATTCAACACTTTACGCTAAGGCTTTCCTCGCTGTACCCAACTAATAAACTTTCCTCCGACCAGATCCGATCCGGCTGTCCGTGCTACAATGTCACAGGTGCCTTCTGTTAATGACTTCCACAGCCGCCACACGTGCAAAGACTGAATGCCAGGAAATGCGGGCACCGTCAGCTACTCCTCTTTTTTTCTTTTTTTTTTGCTGACGATATTGAACAGCCTGATTTTCGTCCAGATACACAAGACACACCCACATGGGCGTACCAACCGAGGGGCAAGGGGGGCGCTTACCCCCCAGTTCTCAGAGTGGGGGGCAAGGCATACGTTTTGCCCCCCCCCCCCCTGAAACAGCCGCCACTGGGCAGGGCAAACACAGGCAGGCGGCGTCCAAGGGATACCAAGGGCACCGCCCCCCGGCCCGGGGGGGGGGTTGGTTTGCCCCTTCCCCCCCCCCCCCCCCCACACACACACACACACTCAAAAACAAGTTGGTACGCCGCTGTGCACCCAGTTTCTCACAGAACACTCGCCACTGTCCTGGCCGTCTGAATTGCGTTTATTGAACGTTCTCTCAGCTTGTTCAGCGTGGCCTGGTGCTTCACGAGTCCGCCAACTCCGTCGCATGCATGTTCCCATGTCCAGATGCAGAAAATAACCACTAAGCTTGTGGGCAATCGTTCTGTGCCAACTGGTGAAGCTGTTAGCGATTCTTAAAATGACTGGCGGCCCCGTCACTTACGTACGTCACGTGCGAGCATACCGCAACGTTGTCTTCCACCCACTCTTTCACTTTTTCGAGAAAAAAAGCACATGAGGGCGACGTCGTCACACAGGTCCTCACTGATGATAGCAACGCTGTTTGTAGATTTTCTTGTCAAAAAATCAAAGAAGGTCAAATTAGTCGTTAGTGGTTTATACAGCAGGAGGTTAGTCTGCCAGAACATGGCGACATTGTTACCCACTGTAGATAAGCAATTTAACCAGTGCAGTACGACTGCTAACCTGGGGTCTTTAGCGTGCTCACGCAGTAGTGATACACGACTGCACGCCGGTACGATGCTTATCCAGATCGAAATGGGCAGGGGTGGCGATTCAACCCAGGATCCCTGGGTTCTGCAGCGCTAGCTTTCGCTCCACGTGCTCCGAGCTGGGGCCCTAATCTGGACACTTGGCGGAAAAGTCGGCGAGAAATTCGGCGGCTATGATTGGCCGGCGCCAGGTCAATTGTGGCGTTGACCAATCGCGGCCCCCAGATATCTCGCCCTCGCTTTCGCCAAGCGTCCAGCTTAGGGCCCCTGGTGTGCGCTAGGCTCTAGCCCACTTGGCAACCGATCCCCCGATTTTCTTGTCGTCACTACACATGTAAATATCATGTAATGTTCCAAGGCAAAGACGAGAACAAAGAGGAAGCTAAACAGGGGAACAAAGAAGAAGTCGATCAAATAAAACCACCATTTTAATCCTGTTACGTACTTCGGACCTTTATATATCATAACTTTTTTTCTTCAGTGGTATGCTTTAACTTTGTCAGGAAGCACGATGGTCCAGTTTTCAGCAGTCAAAATGAAAAACAATGCTCCCGCGTTGCATGCACTGCTTTTCATCGTAGATCGCTCTGTCTTGCGGTTGTAGGATATGGTTGTGAAATATACAACTTTCAACCGTTACTTCAACGACTTTAAAAAAAGTTTCAAGATCCAATTTTTTTTTTTTCCACAAGGTCGCCGGTGTTTTTTAAGCACAATCTCTTTATCCTCTGGGATATGAAGTTCCTCGAGTCTAAGAGACTGGCCTTTTGGGCAGCGATCACAGTCTCCCTAAAGACACCGACTTGGTAGTGGGTCACACAGAAATGCTGAGATCATTTCACCAGAGTTGAAGGTTGAGCCAGTAACGTTCTCTACAGCGGCAATACAAAGGTAATAAATGGCGCAGCGCCGCACACAAACGCCCACTTCCTGGTGTGGAATACATTTGACCCATCTAGGGCGCAAGGAATAAAATTTTGTTAGCCCAGTGCCGGAATCGGGATGCTTGTCTTTGTATACACGAAATGCCTCTCGGATTGAGCATGTCGGGAAGTGCTTTGGCATGAACGTTTTCTCCCCGTCGAGCATGAAACAGAGATCACGTCCTTCTGGTTGGTACTTTGGCGCAAACATTGTAGCTCGTCTTTCGTGAAGTACTCTAGAGCAGCAGACACGTTCTCAGGGCTCACCTTGCACTTTGTGTAAGGATCCGGCTTATACCACACGCCATGCCTTTTTCTTACCTAGAGCGTAAACACTGTCGCCATGTTAACCTTTCCTAGGTTAACATGCCGACAGTGTTCACGCTCTATTGCATTTAGGCGGGGCTCGAGTATTTGGGGATTCTGCTGTCTGTCGGTGTGCCCCTTTGTGCCTGATATTATCGCTCGTGACGCCAGCGAGTGGGACGGCAACAGGCACGACTGCTCAGTAAACAGGCATCGGCGGCCATATTTTGCTGGTTGAAGCGAATCCCCTTATCCTTGACAGCGAGCGGGGAAATACGAGAAAAGATTGTATCGGCCGTTTTGTCAGAACTAGCGAGGAGTGTCGTCTGCTACTTCTGCCAAATACTGCGCCCTAATTGTGATCTTGGCGAGGAAATTATTGTTGCTACAAGCATCCCTTTTTGCGTGATAGTGTTCTGTGGCTAGCAATGCTAGACACAGAACACTATCACACAAAAAGGGAATGCTTGAATATGTTTTTATTCTAGATTTAAGTCGGGGATATATAGGGTGGTTCAAGTCACCAGGCTCGATCTAAAATGAACCTTAAAAATCGACGCCTCCACGTAGCAATCTAAACTTTTCGTCAAAGGTGTATTTCACAGGTCGGTTTTTTCTTGTAAAATTTCAAAGCGTACTTCTCTTTCTGTAAAAAATAAGACCAAGAAACTTACCAGAGTCTACGGCGGGCAGCAACGCAGACGACAGGGGTTCAGTAGCGGGGTGTGTTTGGCGTTCGTATTGATAGATGGCGCTACCTCCTTCTCGCGACCACCGTGGTTTATTAAAATGAACATAATCTTTTTGAAATGTACCTTCGGTAAAAAAATAAATGCAGACAATAAAAGCAAAACTTGAAGTAAAAACAAAACGCGTCTGCAGAACGGCGGCGCTTTTGCTGCCAACGAATTTCGTCTGCGTGTCGTATGCTTTCTTTCCCTGGTCGGCTGCACCTTCGGACGCTGCTCCCGACGCCATCTATCAATACCAACGCCAAACACACCCCGGTACTCAACCCCTGTCGTCTGCGTCACTGCCCGCCGTAGACCCTGGTAAGTTTTTTGGCCTTATTTTTTACAGAAAGATAACTACGCTTTGTAATTTTACAAGAAAAAAACGACCTGTGAAATACACCTTTGACGAAAAGTTTAGATTGCTACGTGCAGGCGTCGATTTCTACGGTTCATTTTAGATCGAGCCTGGTGACTTGAACCACCCATTATATAAGAGAGAAAGAGAGAGCGAGATGGAGATAGGGGAAGGGGGGGGGGAGAGAGAGGAGCATATATTGTTGTAGAACGATAAAGTAATCAAAGTTCCCAGTGACCGATGGCTGCAGGATCTTTTCTCGGATCACTAGTCCGTAATATGATAGCTCTCTGTACACAGTAGTTTCCCCTCACTTTTACTGTGTGAACGATTGCTATAGTTATCAATGACCTCATCTGAATAGAAATATATAAAAGATCTGTGTTAGTTTCATTAAAGTGGAACTCAGAGTCACTTCTCGTATAGGGCACTGCTAAGTGTAGGCTTTGAAAAAAGACCCTACTTTGGGGAGTTATGTCTCCTTTCTCAATCAAATAATGCAACATGTTTTAATAGAAATGAATGCCGAAATAGAATATGACAGGGTACCTAAATCTAAAAAAAAAAAAAATCGAAGGTGTGTTGTTCTTTTTTTATTTGCATCAGAATTTGTCGTCGTTTGATTTTTCCCCATGTTAGCCTAAATATATCACGACTATCGTATCACTTAGATACCTAATATATATTTTAAATAATATCTATATATTAGTAGACTACTATCTGAAAAGTATATGATTGTGATTAAATTATTTCATGAAATACAGGCCTCCAAAGTTTGCAATTTGTCGTTCGAGCAGGCATGTTTGGCACTTTTTAGAAAAATAAATATAATTTAAATAAATATTATTACTATATATCACAAGCAAGCTGTACCCATTAGTTTGTTTCTAAAAAGTATTAGAAGTCTCCTAATTTTATCGTTTTAGTTATTCAATTTCAAACGTGCCCCTCCGTCAGTGCGCGTTAAAGCAACTGTCCACCTCTTCATGCCTTACGAATTTTCCTGTCCCCAAATTTTTTTTCTGGTCAAAACTAAGTGTGGATTCGTTTATACCAGACACTAGACAATGGCATATAAAAACATCAGTTGACTTAAAAATGTCGAACAGCCACCCTTTGGTCGATCTTTTCTGAAATCACCCTACTGTATTGATACAAGATTGAAGGTCCACTATAATGGAAGCTTTGATGCATGACCCTTCATAGCCTGTACTCTTGTGGAACACAAGAACGGCCCACTTAGCAAGGTTCACCTGTGAGGAGAACATCTAGCATGTTTTCCCGTGTTCTCCAAAATTTCCGCCGGTGCGAGGGTCTTTACAATAGTGTGACTTGTATGCACTTTTGTTTTATAAGTATGGACCAAATTTGCCACGGGAGTTTATTTCTCGTTTGATTCGTTGGCGAGAATATTGAAACTTGGCTCTCGCTTTCGCATATATTGTGGTCATAATACACACCAGTAATGGAATCTATAGTAACGTTGACGAATGGGCTAGTTTGTATAGTTTATTATGACGGGTATCAAACAGCGCAGGAATACGGACAGAGAAGAAGACGGAAGACAAACACGGCGCTGACTTACAACTGAGGTTTAATGAATTTGACAACATGAGGATGGCACGTGCTCCTAGAGTCATCTACGCGCACGGCTGTTCTCCAGTCTACTAAGAAACAAGCACTCATTTACCGACGGGGCACTATACACGACACATTCTGGTCCCGCTTGTCCGATGGCGCCCGCTTTTATAATCTCACGCGTGAGCTTGTCCTTTTGTCTACTGATGACCGTGCATCTTTCGTAGGCTAAGTACAGTCGCCGCGGGAGTTAATAGCTCCACGCGAGCGCGCGTTTATTTCCGAGGGGCGCTCGACTGGTGACTTGCAATAAAACTAAAGATGACGTCAGGCCAAGTCCATGCGGAGTGGACGGGGGAAGCCGCTCAATTCAAGGGAACCGTTGCTATCATCTGCCTGCGGGTGAGCGTAGGTCGAATGAAAATGGGAGATGATTCTGCAGAAGTAAGAAAATACGACGTATTTCCTTCTCTCTTTTCAAACTGCCGTGTCATTCGTGCTCGGCGATCTTGACTTCTGCAGAATCATCTTCCCTTTTCATTCGAACTACACTCAGGCGTGCGGACGTGTGGATGATAACAAAGGTTCCCTTGAATTGAGACGGCTTCCCCCGTCCACTTCGCATGGACCCGCCCTGACGTCATCTCTAGTTCTATCGAAAGCCACCAGTCAAGCGCCCCTCGGAAAAAACGCACGCTTGCGTGGAGCTATTAACTCCCGCGGCGACTGTACATCTGGAGTTGCTGCAGTGCACACCAAGATGCCCCGACAAAACCTGTGACACATTGTACCGGTGCTCTCTTAACCGATCATTAAGACCGCCCTGTCTGCCCTGTGTTGTGCGGCCGCAGACTACAACATCAACAACGGGCTTCATTTCCAACATTTATTTCACTAGCATTATTAGATTAAAGTCATATTTCGCGGTGTCTACTCACCCCGGCTACATCCTGCTCGTCGACTGCGCTGGCCACGCCATTGTCTGAACTTCCAGACGATGATGCCGCATTGTCGGCGATGTCGCAGAGCTAAATGTCGCGAGAAAAAATAAAATCGAAAAATGGTACACGGGTTGACATAACACAATCAGTGTCTCATCCTCCTGATGAAATCACTTGATAATCATCTCGGCCACATGCCTCGATGTCGTGAAACTATCGACGCTCGCGTCAACCTCTACCGCTTCGCACACGCATGCGCGTCGAGCTTCACCGCTCCGCAACGGTGCGTTAGGAGCAGCAGCTGAGCCGGGGGAGTACTTGGGTTAGCACTAGTGATGGGCCGAACTTTTGCCGAATCGAAAGTTCGGCGCCGAATCTCGGGATTTGGCAAAGCTGAACTTTGCCGAATTTTCCTAGAGATTCGGCAAAGGTTCGGCAAAAATACATTGTTACCAGACTTAACGTTGAAATTTAGTTTTTTTCTGGCGAAAAAAAGGTTTTCTGTTGTTTTTCTTAACTTAAATGCAATATGTAATGCATATTGACACAGTTATATTACTAAGTAAGGTGATATTCTACAAGATAATTGTATCGCTGCGTTTTTGTGTGTTTACTGGCAATTTTAGAGTGACTTCTAGCAGAAGTGGCGTGACAACGAGGTTGGGTAGTAGCGGTGGCAGTCACGAATCACGCTACGAGAGTTTCGGTTTTGAGGCATCATCAGCGCAAGCCTGCATGTGTGTATACAATGCTAAAATGAGGGCAATAACGCTGGGTCCTGACTCACCGTTCTGTGCGCAAAACCCGAATGCAACGGTTGCTGAGCCTTTACCAGAAAAGATAATATTATTATTGTAAATATGCATGTTTTTCGATTTGAGTGACTTGACGTCAGCTTTGCATGAAACTGTGCGTCCCATATTAGCAACAGTTCGTTTTTAACCTTTAAAATGGCAGTTTCTGGTGTTAGGATTCACAGGAACGTTTAGGAAGATAGGATGTGCAACGTCGAGCATTATAGTTCCGTGTTTAGTTTTATGCAGATACAGAAAAATCGCGAAACAACGCTAGTTGAAAAAGCAATCTATCATTCAATCAATCTTTATTTGTACAAAATAGTAGAACACGGGAAGCGTGCGCGGCTTTCCGTGAGCCAACTTTCCGTGAGTTAATGAATAGACGCAAAACACAACAGTTTGACGTTTTAGACGCGGACGAACAAATAATACAGGAAGGACAAAATATGGCCATTGGACTCGCAAATTAAGGGCGGGCCACACACTCGCGCAGAGTGCGCAGCACAGCGGCACACACTACTTCTGAGCCGAAAACAGAATTGTTATAATGGCGAGGAAAGCTTTGTCAGCCGGGGCCGGGTGCTGACGTTCCGTTATTTAATAATGCGACGTTGATTTGAGAAAAAAATGAAATAACGTTTATTATTTCTGTGGTTAACTTCTGATTACACGGTGAGGTCCTTTTGCGTGCCGTTCGTGGCGTGCCTCCGATCGTTCTGTTCGGAGCGGTTTATTTCCACACAGACACGAGCGGTTTCTTGTTCCCAGGCAGGCGCTATCGGCAAAGTTCAGTTCTCGCTCTCGCGAAGCGTAAACAAGCTGGGCCCGCAACCCCGTGCCATAGCCCGTGCGCTCGCACCGCGCGCTCGCGAAAAGTCACGCATTGAGGATCCATTACAGATCCCGCCGAGGCAAGACAAACAAGTAGACAAACGAGCTGGGCCAAGCTAACAGCTTTAAAGTAATTGTCGACCCAATGTTTCAACTACCTCGTTGCATCACTGGAAATGTCAAATTAAAATCACGTCATCCAGAATGGACCGCATCATTTGTTATTTGCGCAGTGGACTGCGTAAATTACTGGTCGATTTTCTATCCTTGAGGCACAAAATATTAAAGAGAACCACACTCGCTCACAAACAAAGTTACCGTGTTGCCTACTCACTCCACACCTCGCCGTAACCACTGATTGTACACAACGAGCTTGAGTTGGTTGAATTACGCTGCACCACCGTGCACTGCACGATAGTAACCGCACGACTGCACGGCGTCCATTTGCAATTCAGGGCCCCTTTGGTCCCGTCGCGTTCTCGCGCGTACGCAGACATTTGCCGAATTTTTGCCGAATCTTTGCCGAACTTTCCTTCAAAAGTTCGGCATTTGCCGAACTTTGCCGAATCAGAAGTTCGGCAGATTCGGTCCATCACTAGTAGCACGATGGGCTCGGAGATTATGCTCAATACTATAACAGGTCGACCTTCTTTGGTCTCGACTGCAGGTTGACCTCTAATTCTCAAAAGCGGTGCTGAGAAAAAGAAAAGAAACAAAAGCGCATCTTGAGGTTACAGCACATGAGACGAGGACAAAACGCGAGAGACAGAGGCAAGCACAAGCGCTGTCTTCAACTCCTTTGTATTCTTCTACTTCTACTTCCTCTTCGCGAAACTAGTTTAAATACCAGATCGGACATAGATGAAAACAAGGGGAAAAAATCCAAAAGCCTTCTCACCAGCCATTGAGATCATCGCGCTAAATATTCTAATTCTTTTTCAGATAGCGTTAGTGATGGGCTGGCTACTGGCACAATTATCTTCTAGGCGCGCGATCATCTCTGCCTCTATTATTTCTCTGGTGAGCGTACAGCGTAGGTGAGCGGGTTCTTACTCTAGCAACGACGATAATTTTCTCGACCTCTGCTGAGCATTCTCAATCCCTACAGTGGATGCCGAGATGTCCAGAAATGACTTTGTGGGTGTTCTAATGGTGTTCTCTGAATCATTTAAACACCGGCCAGTTTGTCAGATATATTTCTTACCACACGAGAGTAAAGTAGAATACACCACTCCTTCAGAGCAAGGCCCAAAGCATATTCGGTGCTTTTTGTGCAGCCGAATTGACGGTGTGCTGAGTGATTAATACCCCATTCACACGTCCATAAAGGTACGTTTAGCTAAGGGACCTTAATTCTCTGCGGCCAATCAATTCAAGATCTTCCGCGCGTGGCGCGTGCTCGCGACCCAAGAGCACGGGCTGATTCGCCGATAGCAAAGGGACCTATTTTCAAAGGTACCTTTATGCTGACCGTGTGAGTGGGGTATTGCTTCCGCACAACATAAGAAAGGGCGAGGGGGAAAAGGGCGCACACGAGAGAAGCCGCTGTGGAAAGGAGTCGCCCCTCTCCACTCCAGCTTTCCTACGTGTGCGCCCTTTTCCCCCTCGCCCTGTCTTTCTTATGTTGTACCTATCTGGTGCTGAGAAGGCGATGTTATGTTAATGCGATTTCCTATCTTTTTAAGACTGTATGAAACCTTATGTACATAAAAATAGCAGCCATATAAAAATAATAGCCGTCTTTTTTTTTTTTTTTTGTCACTTGCATTTTCTAGGCTTACCCTTTTCTTATTTTCTGAAGATCTGCGACTGCCGTTAATAAGTATATAGGGTACCCCGCCAACTGTAGCCTAGAAAGTTGTGCATTAAAGCTTATACTTTATAGGCACGATGGCATGAGTTGATAAGGGCATTGGTGAGGCATAGCTTTACTGTGCCTCTTTTTACAAGCTTCGAATGTGCCGACTGGAACTGAAGAAGAGGTTTCTTTCCTCGTGCTTCGTACATCCAGCACGCGTGATTATCTAACACAGTTAACCGTAGGTCCATGAAGCGTAAGGACCCTTCCTTTGGAAGCTCACGCATTAAGTCTAGTGGTTTTAGACAGTTCTTAAAACATAATAGGACATTAGTTACCGTCGGCGTCAGATTGATGTAGGGTGATTTCAGATAAGATCGAGCAAAGGGTGGCTGGTCGACATTTTTAAATCAACTAATGTTTTTATATGCCATTGTCTAGTGTCTGGTATAAACAAACCCACACTTAGTTTTGACCAGAACAACAAAAAAAATTGGGGACAGGAAAAGTCGTAAGGCATGAAGAGGTGGACAGTTGCATTAACGCGCTCTGATGGAGGGGGCACGTTTGAAAGTGAATAACTAAAACGATAACATGAGGATAATTATAATACCTTTTGGAAACGAAGTATAGATACAGCTTGCTTGTAATATATAGTAATTAGATTTATTTCTATTATATTTAGTTTTCTAAAAATTGCCAAACATGCCTGCTCAAACGACAAATGGCAAACTTTTTGAGGCCTGTATCTCATGAAATAATTTAATCACCATCATATACTTTTCAGACAGTATTCTACTTATATGTGGCTATTATTCAAAATATATATTAGGTAGATCAGGGATACGGTAGTCGTAATACAAAAACAAAACAAAATTCTGATGAAAAAAAAACACCTTCGATTTTTTTTTTCAATTTGGGTATTTAGTCGTATTCTATTTCGGCATTCATTTCTATTAAAACATATTGCATTATGTTATTGAGAAAGAATACATAACTCCCCGAAGTAGGGTCCTTTTTCAAAGCCTACACTTAGCAGTGCCCTATACGAGAAGTGACTCTGGGTTACAGTTTCATTAAACTAGCACACATATTTTATACGTATATTTTTATTCAGATGAGGTCATTGACAACTAGAGCAATCGGTCACAAAGTAAAAGTGAGGAGAAACTATATACAGAATTTTACACACAGCGTACAAAAAGGTATTATATTAGAGACTAGTGATTCGAGGAAAGATGATGCATTGTGAAGTTTTACTTTCCGGTATATTTTATATTTAGAATAAAAGAAGTAACTTTACTTCTACACACAAAAATAAAGATAGAAAATTAAAAATGTTTAGGTTGGCTATGTATTTCCGGGGACAAACCACTTGAGGTGAGGGTGCCATTGCGCCTGACTGGAGCAGCTTCGATACTCTCGGTGTACGAATGAATCGTGGCAAGCAGATATATTTTATCCTACGCGAGGATAACGTTTCCCGACTCTCGTATGGTGAACAGATAAAGATTTCAAGCAATCACCAGCTAAAACAGTTGGTTAATTACTCTGCGAAAGAAAAGTGTGATAAAAAAGATGTTCCTGCGTTCAAAATGAGCAGTCCTTGGAGAATCGAATTCGGCACTTTACGCCAAGACTTTCCTCGCTGTAGCCCATTTAATAAAGTTTCTTCCGAACAGATCTGACTGTCCGTGCTGCATATACGTCACAGCCGCCACGAATCCAATACTGAATGCCAGGGAAGGCACGCACCGTCAGCCACTCTTCCTCTTTTTCTTCTCTTTTTTTTTTTTTGTTCACGGTTTTTTTAACAATTTTGTTTTCCGTCCAGATACACAAGATGCACGCCTTTCAATTTCTCCGGATAGAACGCACACCATTGTCCTGGCTGTCTGAATTGCGTTTGTTGAACGTTCTCTCAGCTTGTTCAGCGTGGCCTGGTGCTTCACGAGTCCACCAACTTCGTCACATCGCATTTTCCCCATGTCCAGATGCAAAGTAACCACTGGGCTTGTGGGCAATCATTCTGTGCAAACTGGGAAGCTGGTAGCGAGTCTTGAAACGACTGGCGGCCCCGTCACTTACGTGCGTCACGTGCGAGTATACCGCAACGTTGTCTTCAACCCACTCTTTCACTTTTTCTAGAGCCAAGAAAGCGTGAGCGGCGTCGTGACACAGGTCCTCACTGATGATGGCAAGGTTGTTTGTAGATTTTCTTGTCGTCACTACACACGTAAATATCGAAACGTTTTTTGTTTTGTCTTTTGTCAGTGGTATGGTTGAACTTTGTCAGGAAGCACGATGGTCCAGTTTTCAGCAAAGTCAAAATGAAAGACAATGCTCCCGCGTTGCATGCACTGCTTTTCATCGTAGATCGCTTTACCTTGCGTTTGTCGGATATGGTTGTGAAACATCCTACTTCCAACCGTCACTTGAATGACTTTTAGAAAAAATCCCCAGGGTGCAATGTTTTTTTTTTTCACAAGGTTGCCGAACTTCTATGTTGCAAGTACAATCTCTTCATCCTCTAGGATATGAAGTTCTTGGAGTGTAAGATACTGGCCTTTTGGGCAGTGATCACAGTCTCCTTGAAGACACAGACCTGTTAGTGGATCGCACAGAAATGCTGAGTTCATTTCACCAGTGTTGAATAATGAGCCTGTAACGTTCTCTAGAGCGGCAATACAAAGGTAATAATTGCCGTCGCCTGGTTCGCGGAGGTTGGCGGTGGGGTTATGTTGATGGCCCCTCAGATTAGCTTTTGCTGTCCTGAGCTACCGCCTGTAGTGCCTTATCGCCGGCTGGCGTCAACAACGAAAACACACACACCCTGTCACCACCGAAGCTACAATCGTTCACTTGCCGCGGAGAACCGTTTTATCTTGACTACGCGCCTGAAATCCTTCCAGACGGGCATACACAACACCGGGAAGCGTAAGAAGAAATGTTTGTGTGTGTGTAGGCGTTATAGAAGGAAATTTGGGGTGGTGGGGGGGGGGGCGGGTGAGAGCCAGTTATGTACGCGCACAAGGAGAAATGCCCGTGGAGTTGAACCATGGGAAAATTCGGAGTCCGCAATTGGCCATTTTCAAGCACACGACAACCCTTGACTCCGGTGCGAATACGCCAGGCAAATGTCGATATCGGCGCAGTTATGTTAGTACGCCGTCGCGTACTGCAGTCCGGTGAGGGGAGGGGAGGGGGGGGGGGCTTATTAGGTTAACATGGCGACAGTGTTTGCGCTCTATTGTATTTACGCAGGGCTCTAGTATTTGGGGATTCCGCTGTCTGTCGGTGTGCCCCTTTGTGCCTGATATCGCCCGTGACGCCAGCGAGTGGGATGGCGACAGGCATGACTGCTTAGTAAACAGGCATCGGCGGCCATATTTTACTGGTTGAAGTGAACCCCCTTATCCTTGACAGCGAGGGGGAAATGCGAGGAAAGACTGTGCCGGCCTTTTTGCCAGAACTAGCGAGGAGTGTCGTCTGTTACTTTCGGCAACTATTGCGCCATAATCGTGATCTTCGCGACGAAATGATTGTTGCTAGCCACAGAAAACTATCACGTAGAAAGGGAATGCTTGAATATGTTTTTACTGTAGATATAAGTCAGGGATATATACGAGAGAGAGAGAGAGAGAGATGGAAATAGAGAGGAAGAGTGGGGAGCATATAGTGTCGCAGGACAATAAAGTAAACAAAGTTCCCAGTGACCGATATCTGCATGATCTTTTCTCGGATCACTAGTCCGTAATATGATACCTCTTTCTACGCAGTAGTATTTCCTCACTTTTACTGTGTTAACGATTGCTATAGTTATCAAAGGCCTCATATGATTAAAAATATATAGAAGCTGTGTGTTAGTGTCATTAAACTGGAACTCAGAGTCACTTCTCGTATAGGGCACTGGTAAGTGTAGGCTTTAAAAATGACCCTACTTTGGGGACTTATGTCTTCTTTCTCAATAAAATAATGCAACATGTTTTTAATAGAAATGAATGCAGAAATAATATATGGCAGGATACCCAAATTAAAAAAAATCGGATTTTTTTTTATATTTGCATCAGAATTTTTTGTTGTTTGATTCTTCCCATGTTTCCCTATATATATCACGACTACCGTATCACTGAGATATCTAATATATATATTAAATAATAGCCATATATAAGTAGAATACTGTCTGAAAACTATATGATGATGATTAAATTATTTCATGAGATACATGCCTCCAAATTTTGCAATTTCTCGTTCGAGAAGGCATGTTTGGCAATTTGTAGAAAAAGAAATATAATGTTAATAAATATTATCACTATATATTGCAAGGAAGCTGTACCCAGAGTTTGTTTCTAAAAAGTATTAGAACTCTCATAATTTTATCGTTTTAGTTATTCACTTTCAAACGTGCTCCCTCCATCAGTAAGAGTTAATGCACCTGTCCACCTCTTCATGCCTTACGACTTTTCGTGTCCCCAAATACTTTTTCTGGTCAAAAATAAGTGCGGATTCGTTTCTACCAGACACTAGACAGTGGCATATAAAAACATCAGACGATTTAGAAATGTCGACCAGCCACCCTTTGGTTGATCTTATCTGAAATCACCCTGTAAGAGAATTAGGTAGTCATCAACGAAGCGAAACACTTTCACAACAATATAGTTATCTAGGCATTGTACAAAAATCCTGTCATTATGTGCGAGATACAAGTTGCTCAGAACCGGCGCAATGCATGATTCAATACACACCTCTGCTTTTGCAGGAAGGCATTATCTTTCCAAGCTGCAAAGGTGGATCTTAAATAAACCGTAAGCAGCTCAAGGAAACTACTTTGGGAAATCGCCGTTGTATTTTGCAAGGCAATGGCTCCAAAAGTGTCAGACACACGTCAGAAGTTTGTTTTGTGGTAAAGAATAGTATAGATATTTGATGTCCATGTCGCATACCTATACATAAATAAATAAATAAATAATAAATACTTCAATGAAAGCGCATACATAGACTTGAATAATTACGGTTCCCGCTCAAAAGTCGATTGAAAGGGCACCGAACTCTGAGTCAACTCTTGCTCAAAAGCTGGTCACTCTTGCAGAGTGTCACTTTTAAAGCACAACTATTACTTTTGGTTATATATGGGGTGATGATTTTCGCAGTTCATAATATTTCTTGAGTCACCCCTGTAGAGACCGGCGGCCGTCGAGGTCAGAGAGGAACGAACACACACACGCGCCTGGTCCGGGTGGAACCCATAAGTAACCTCGTCTACCTCTTTACTCTCTCGTATATACTACTTAATGGTAGCGACTCACCTACCACAACATCCCCCTTTCTTAGAGACATCGCTCGTGGATGAACAAATCACAATACACGACCTCACTGCAAGTTCAGTCTCTTTGGAGCTACTACTCGACGCCCAGATCTCGTGCGTCGAAGAGAGTGGATCCACACATTGTCTGGTGACTGACTTGCATCAGCTCTCGGACTTGCCCTTGGCTTCTGCGGGAGCTCCCTCGGCAGAAGGCTGCGGAGAGGGAGCTGGGACCAGTCAGAGTCTTGGGGTTGCAGACCATTGGCTCTATCTGCGGCAGGAACCGGCGGAGCTGGCAGGACGGGAACTGGCTCCGTAGGTTGGCTCCGGGATTTCTCTGCAATACACCCCGCGGAGTTTCGACGACGTAAGAGCGTGGGCGTTGCGCTCGGCTAAGCACTTGGGCAAGGCACTGTGCGTTGGTCACCCACACATCTTCGCCAGGTGAAAGTTCCTGAGCTCGCGCACTCCGTGACGACGGTCGAAGTCGGAAGCTTCGTGTCGCTTCGCCGCGCTGTCGCGCTCCAGAAAGACCTGTCACTTCGGCCATGCTGGCTGGAGCTTATCGGCAGCCTTAGGTACTTGAGTCCGCAGCTGTCGTCCCATCAGCAGCTGAGCAGGGCTCAAACCCAAGATGCCTGGAGTATCTCTATAGACGAGAAGTGACAAAAACGGATCGTCGCCTTTAACCAAGAGGTCCTTCACCGTCCGCACTGTGCGCTCCACTTCTCCGTTTGACTGCCGAAATCCCGGACTGCTAGTGACGTGCTTAAATCCGTAGTCTTCCGCGAATCTGGCGAAGTCGTGGGAGGCAAACTGTGGTCCGTTGTCACTTCGAAGTACCTCTGGGATCCCGAAACGCGCCATAACACTTTTTACTGCAGAGATCACGGCTTGACTTGACGTGCTTCGTAGTGTCATCACTTCGGGATAACGTGAGTGATAGTCCACCAACAGTAGAAAATCTTGGCCGTTCAAGTGGAATAAGTCGACTCCTACCTGTTGCCAAGGTAGCTCTGTTGGAGGCGACATCATGAGAGGTTCAGCCCGCTGCACCCTCGTAGATGCGCAGCGCTCGCACTTCTCGACCATGGTTTTGATTTGATCGCCGATACTAGGCCACTACACCAAGCCTCGAGCCAGTGCCTTGCAGCGGTCCACTCCTTGGTGTCCCTCGTGAATGGCCTGCAGGACCTCAGGTCGCAGCGATGCAGGAATCACGAGGCGTCCTCCTTTGAGAAGCACACCGTCACAAACGGTTAGTTCTCCGCGGTAGTCCCAGTACTTCGTTAGGTGACATGAAACCTTGGTCTTCTGAGGCCAACCTTGGTCGCAGAACTTTGCCAGTGCTGTGCACTCGCCATCTGTTGACTGTTGTCGACGGACCACCTCGAGGCTGACGGGCGCACCTTCTTGGATTGCGTGAACTACGCTCTGGACGTACTGCTCTAGGCTGTCGCAGGTTGACGGAGTTGCCCGGCCTAACGGCGCTCGGGACAGGGTGTCGGCCGTTGCCAGGAGCTTCCCAGGAACGTATAAGATCTGGTACTGGTACCACATCAACTTGATCCTCAGTCGCTGAACGCGTGGAGGAAGAAGGTCTACGTCCATGTCGCCAAGCAACGCAGTCAAGGGCTGGTGATCGGTTTGCACTGAAACCGCAGTCGTCGGACGTACTCATCGAAGCGACGCACGGCCCATGTCACTGCCTAAGTCTCCTTTTAGGTCTGGCTGTTCTTCTGCTCGGTTGCGTGAGTGATCGTGAAGCAAAGGCCACCACCCAACGCTTTCCTGACGGTTGGTCCTGGAGCAGGGCTGCCCCGAGACCGAAAGAGCTGGAGTCAGCAGACACTATGGTCGGGTGCTCTGGATTGTAGCAAGCCGTACAAATGTCCGAAGAGAGCATAGTCTTCAACTTGAGGAAGGCAACCCGCTGGTTTGGTCCCCAGTACCACGCACTCTTCTTGCTCAACAGTTCTCGAATAGGTGCTGTGACGTCAGACAGATGTGGCAAAAACCTAGCTACGTGGTTGACCATGCCTAACAGTCTGCGGACACCTCCGACGTCGACCGGTGGTTCCATGTGCCTCCACCTTCTCAGGGTCTGGCAAAATACCATTCTGGCTGACGACCGCGCCAAGAAACTTTACACTGGTGACGCCAAACGTGCACTTGGACCTGTTCAAAGTCAGACCTGCCTTCTTTAAGCAGTTTAGAACCACTGCGAGACGCTTGTCGTGTTCCACACGATCTCGGCCAAAAACGAGAATGTTATGAATCATATTAACAACTCCATCTTGGCCCTCCAGGATGTACGACACCTGGCGTCGAAAATATTCCGGCGCAAAGGTAATCCCAAAAGGCAACGGACAAAAGCAGAACCGTCCGAACAAGGTAATGAATGTTGCGAGTTCTTGGGACTCACTTGACAGCGTCACTTGGTGAAAACTCGACGTGGCGTCGAGCTTGGAGAAGACTCGCGCCTCGCCCAGAAGTCCAAGCACTTGATCGACTGTCGGCAGGATGTCATGACGTTCACGCAGCACTGCCCGGTTCAGTCGAGTCAGGTTCACGCCTATGTGGTAGCTTCCTGAAGCTTGCGGCACCACTACCATGCCTGCGCACCACGGTGTCGGTTTGGTTACTCTTCAAAATACGCCTTGGGCTTCCATCTTGTCTAGTTCACAATTCACGACATCGCGTAGCGGGATGGGGACCCTTCGCGGAACGTGCAGCGAGTACGGTACCGCGTTCGGCTGAAGACGAATTGTGTACTGCTCCCGAAGTTCGCCGAGGCCCTGAAAGAGCTGTGTCCACAAAGTCCCGTCGAGCTAGTCACTAGGACAGCTTTCGGTAGAAGACTCCGGAAGGTGATCCACAAACTTGACCACGCCCAACGCCTGAATTGCCGGAAATTGATTGATTGGGGATTTATGGCGCATCAGCATCTAAGGCTATGTTGCGCCAAGCTTAGACTATTGCAATTCGGGTTTAAGTAGAGGAAAGAGTTATAGTAGCGAAATATACGATAAAGCTATGAACATGAATGTGTTTAAGTGTAAACAATATGACAATGGGCTTAGGATAGAAAGTAAAATTACAGTCGGTGTAGCAGGCCGATATCTGTGAGGAAATTAAATACACAACTGTATGGAATGAGCGGTTCATAACCTAGTAGTAGGGCAGGGGTGTAGTGGAATGTGTTCTTTATAAAGCAGTGAGAAGTGTTTATAACGGCATTGGTCATACATAGGGCATTCAATGAGTATGTGCATAATAGAGGTAAGTTATAGTGCACACATTCAGGGGCATCCTCCCCGCTCAAGAGGTGTCCATGTGTGAGACGAGTATGACCGATTCGTAACTATACAGAGTATGACTTCATAAAAGCGCTCCCGATGTCGGGCACACACACACTCGCCTAGAAAAGGTTTGATTGCACGTAGTTTGTTGCCGGTTTCATTGTTCCACTGCTGTTGCCACTTTGCTTTGATGCAACGTTTCGGAAAGTTGTGGTAATATTTGTAGGGTATTTGGTGTGTCAATTTGTCTATCATTAGCAGAGCTTGCTGCACAATCAGCCGCTTCATTTCCAGGAATGCCAACATGGCTAGGAACCCAGCATAGGACTATGTCAACATTTTTCTTTGGAGCCAGGATAATCTTGTACTTTAACTCAGAAACCAGTGGGTTTTTTACACGGTTCATTGATGCGACTGCCTACAGAGAGCTCAAAGAGTCAGCGTAGATTACAGCGTGAGAAAGTCGTTTTTTGATTATGTAATCAACAGCCAGCAACAAACCATAAAGCTCTGCTGTTAGTATAGACGCTGTTGAATTGATTCTCTTTACCTGATTTACCGATGGTCCCACCATAGCACAGCCTACTACGGAGTCTTTTTTTTTTTTGTCCCGTTTGTATAAAAACTGCATACTCGTGACACCTGGTCTGAAGCTCAAAGAAGTCCTGCCTTATGACTTCCTGTGAAACATCCTTTTTGTTATACTTGGTGAGTGTAAGGTCGCAATGTATGTGGCAGTTGTTCCATGGAGCTATATCTCGTGGGTACTGGACTAACTGAGGCTTTGCATCCATCCCAACAGATTGTGCTCCACAATTATTCCTCATAGAAAAAGGGGGAACTATGGAAGGTTTGTTTTGAAATGTGCGTTGGAACTTGATAGTCTCAATATTATCTTGAACGGGGTGCTCCGCGACAGAGCGCACCCTGAAAGATTACATAAAACCCAGGGAAAATACTCTAGGGACAGTTCATTTGCTTCCGCGTAAAGGCTGAGCACTGGGGAGGTGCGAAATGCACCAGTAGCCAATCGCAGTCCCTGATGATGAATAGGATCTAACATCTTTAGAACTGATGCCCGAGCAGAGTTATAGACAATACAACCATAATCAAGCTGAGAGCGAATGACTGAGCGATAGATACGCAACAGGCACAGTCGGTCAGAGCCCCATGATACATGTGACAAGACCTTAAGGATGTTCAGAGATTTAAGACACTTGACTTTTAAGCGCTTAATGTGGGAAACAAAAGTCAACTTGGAATCGAACACAAGGCCCAAAAACTTGTGTTCATTTTTTACAACAATAGGATAACCATACATGTTCAAAGACGGTTCCTAAAGCACACCACGTCGACGAGAAAAGCTGACACAAGCTGTTTTTTCGGGAGAAAATTTGAAACAGTTAATTTGTATCAGCCCATCTGACCAAATTAATAACCGCAAGTTGGACGCGACGTTCACAAATTGAGGAATTACAGGATGAAACGGAGATCTGGAAATCATCAACATATAAAGTATATTGCAGTGAAGGAGGAATTGCACGGCCAATGGAATTAAGTTTGACGATAAAAAGAGTGACACTCAGTACACCCCCGAGGGACTCCATTTTCCTGTAAAAACTCCTTAGAGAGAGTTTTCCCCAGCCTCACGCGGAAAGTACGGTGCTGCAGGTAACTCTGTATAGCATTCAACATTCGGCCACGGAAAAAAGATAGAATAAATCTTGCTGTACGCCGTAATGCCAGACCGTGTCGTATGCCTTCTCCAAATCAAAGAAGATGGAGAGACACTGTTGCCTGTTGACAAACGCCTCACGTACGAAGGTCTCAAAGCGGACGAGATGATCGACAGTGGACCGTGTTGAACAAAAGCCACATTGGAACTTATTAAGGCAGTTGTTTCGTTCTAGAAAAACATGAGTCTCTTGTTAATCAACCTTTCTAATGTCTTGGAAAGACATGCAGCTAGTTAGAGCTATTGGTCTGAAGCTAGATGCACAAGAGGGATCTTTTCCGGGCTTCAGCACTGGTACAACGATAGCAATATTCCAAGAGGATGGAAAGTGGCCCTCGAGCTATGCTCTATTAAATAATTAGCTTCATACTGGATGGATGAAGATGTTCGAGCATTTTATAATGAATACCATCTGGTCCAGGGGCAGTTTGTTTGGAACAAAGAAGTGCCATTTGAAGTTCATATAATGTAAATAGAGTATTATAGGGTTCGTGCATGCCACCTGATGTGATAACAGCTTTTTTGTTTTCTGCATTTATCTTGTGTCGCTGAAACGTCTGAGTGTAATGCTGGGAACTGAGATATATACTCGAAATGCTCACCGAGGATGTAGGCCTGTTCCTCAAGGCTTGCAGGACACACTCCATTTCGACTCAAGAGTCGGACAGTGAATGCCCGGTAAGAGCCGTCAATTTTATGTACGCGATCCCAGACTTCCTTCGCAGATACAGTGCTGTTGATTGAGGAAGCGTACCCTCTAAAACTTTTTTTTCTTCGCTTGCCTTCGAATCCACTGCGCCTGGGCTCTTTTTCTTTTAAATTCAATCATATTGTGTGTGTTATACGGTAGCGCCTAAAAGTTGCTAGATTTTTGTTCTTTTTTGGCCAAACGGCAATCTTTTTTCCGCCAGGGCTTAGGTCTCCTGGGTAGATGCGAGGACGTCATGGGGATGGAGAGAATGGCAGCCTGTAAAATGTGCTGAGTGATATGCTCAGTGGCTCTGTCGATATCGAGATCGTCAAGTGATGTGCATGCCAAAAGAGATAATTCTTTGAAAGTTGACCAGTCGGCGTTTTCGAATTTCCAACGAGGAGAGCCCATGGGGACTGTTATGGGAATATGGTTAAATTCTAAAATGATGGGAAAGTGGTCACTTCCGTGTGGAAAGTGGTCACTTCCGTGAGGATTCGGGATAGACTCTCGCAGTCGGTTCAAGTGCGGAGTTCGTACTTGTATACTGACTCATTTAAGTAAAAAATATTGACGAGGGTGGAGTGTTGGGCGAGTTGGTGATTCATAACGGTTAAAAAGCGCAACAGGACAACGGACAGAAAGGAAGACACAGACACAGCACTACTTAGAACTGAACTTTATTTTCGTTGTCACTCAATATTTATACCGATGCCAACAAAACAAGTTACGATACGATACGATACGATACGAACTTTATTTTTCACCACAAATACAAGTGGTGAATGGGAGGCCGGAGAAAAAGCTGCAGAAATGCAGCTTGACGAGGCTCCGGGCCCCCATTCAGCAGCTACGACGGAGTACATATAATACAGTGGTCAAAAAGAGAAAATCAAATGAACAAATTGAATATTTGGCTGTTTGACAATTGCACAATATCTATGTTTTTAACAAAATATTCGTTCAGAATAGACGGTAAAACATAACTAATTTTTTGTTTTCCATAGTTGGTCCTACATTTTGGAATTCGCCAGGGCTGGTGATTTCTCGATGAATAATAATCGCTTTTTTCTTTTAAATCGGACAGTTGAAGAATTATATTTGAGCGTCCTAATGCCGCATATTTATACGCCATCGTTAAACGATAGTTATAGATTTGGTGTATATTGATAATCTTATATGATTTGAACAGTGAATGCGTATGATGTATGTAGGAAACGTTACCTATTATTCTTAGCACTTTTTTTTGCAATAAGTGTATCATATGTAAGTTTGAGAAAGACGTATTACCCCAGATAAGGGTGCAGTAACATAAATGAGAATAAAATAAGGAATTGTACAAAACCTTTTTTACACTGGTTGGAAGGACGTGCCTATGCTTATTTAGAATTCCTGCGGCTTTGCCTAATTTAGAGCAGAGATATTTCACGTGATTGCTCCAGAGCATGTCTTCGGAAAAAATGACTCCGAGAGTTTTTACGCTATTTACAAATTCAATGTTTGAAGACCCGAAATTAAGAGGAGCATAAACTCGGTTACTTGAACCGCGTGGGCGAAACATTATTGCTTTTGTTTTTGAAGTATTTATATTCAGACAATTGGACTGAGACCATACTTTTAATTTTGAAAGAAATGCGTTAGCTTTATTTATGAGGCCCTCTTCGGATATATCAGAAAAAAATATACTCGTGTCATCCGCATAAATTATATATTTACAGTTTGAATCAATGTTCACAATATCATTAATATATAACAGAAAAAGAAGTGGTCCTAGAATACTTCCTTGGGGCACTCCAGCTGATATGGTTAATGAAATTGATTTCTCATTATTAATTTGCACAAACTGGGTACGATATTCTAAATAAGATTTGATTAGTGCATGTGGAAGATCACGAATGCCATAAGCATATAGTTTATCTAACAAAATGGAATGATTTATACAGTCAAACGCTTTGCTGAAGTCTAAAAATATCCCAAGCGTTAAGGTTTTTTCTTCGAAATTTTTAAGTATTTCTTCTTTTTGAACCAATAATGCAGTCTCTGTTGACCTATTTTTTCGAAATCCAAATTGACAATCAGTAATTATAGAGTGCTTATCACAGAAATTAACAACACGAGAGTGAATTATTTTTTCTAGACTTTTTGAGAACACAGGAAGTATAGATATTGGACGGTAGTTCCCGAGTTCATTTTTGTTACCTGCTTTAAACAGCGCTAAAACTTTGGCAGTTTGCATTTTTTGGGGAAAAGTGCCAGATGATATTGCGAGGTTGAATATGTATTTTAGACATGGAGCAATGATATCTATCACATATTTTATAGGTTTAATTTGCAAGTCATCGGCATCACGACTGTGATTATTATTAAGAGACAAAATAGAAGAACAAACCTCAGTTTCATCAGTAGGGTAGATAAATAGTGATTCCGAGATTGACCTAATGTGATCTGACGCTTCAGGATTGTAAGGGCTATTAGCTATATTCACGAAATAGTTGTTAAATGCATTTGCCAAATTCGAACCACTCAATATTTCGCCGTTATGGTTTATGTTTTCAATTTTGTTTGATTTATAAGACATATTAAGAACACTGTTTATACGTTTCCATAATAAATCGGCTTTCTTTAGACACTCAACATCAAATAAATTAGAGTAGTAGAGTTTTTTCGATTTTCTAATTTCCCTAGTTAATTGATTTCTATATTTTTTGAATTGTTCAAGTGCCGTTTTTTCACGAGTTGAAAGAAATATTTGATAAAGTTGATATTTTCTACGTGTTTTTTTAAAAAGTGTAGGGGTCATCCATGGCTTTCGTCCCTTTTTGGCAATTTTAATGGTTTTATCTGGGAAACAGTCAGAATAAAGCTGCTTAAACTTTTTAATAAACGTGTTGTATGCGGTATCTACGTCATCAGAATGGAATACATCGGCCCAATCTGTAGTCATTAATTTCTGCCTAAATGTATCTAGAGTCGCTTGAGTAATGTTTTGAATAGTCATAGTATCTGAATTGCGTTTACATACTTCTCGTGCTGTATCGATTAGCATAAATATGGGCAAATGATCGCTAATATCAGAACTTACTACACCAGCCCTGACCTTTTCCTTGTCAAAATTTGTAATAAATAGATCAATTAATGTAGATGTAAACAATGTAGTGCGCGTGGGGTGGTTTATAACATTATAGAAGTTATTGGCCGTTAGTAGTAGCAGCAACTCCGAGGCGTTTGAAGTATCGTTTAACAAATTTATATTTAAGTCACCGCCAACAAAAAGATAGTACTTGCATTCATTAGCGTGACACAACAGTTTATCTAAAAAAGCAAGAAAAAGGTTAACATTTCCGCTGGGTGGACGATAGACAACAGAAAACATAAATTGGTTTTGTTTAAGAGACAATATTTCATAGTCATCTGTTAGGCATGTATACTCTGGAACAACTTCAAAGTCATCACTAGCAGTCAGTATCGAAACACCACCACCACGCCCACAAACGCGGTTTTGATAAAAGTGAGTATATTGGGAAAGAACAAAAAAATCGGAGTCATCTCGATACCAAGTTTCGGTGAACATTATCACGTCAAATGAGAATTCAAAAGATCGAAAAAGAAACGTAAGCTCGTCCAGCTTTGATCTGGCTGATCTAACATTTAAATGAAACAGTTTCAAAAGCTTGTGTGTTGATTTATCACTATCAGTGCCGATATCCTGGGGCAGAAACAAATTAGTGACCGTCATTTCAGAGAAAAAAAAATCAAAAGCGTACACAAGTCTTTATTCAGCAGATTTCTGTCTTAGCAGATCTTAACGAGATCGTCCTCATGTTCGATAGAGACAACATCTGTGGTTTCAGATTTACGGGCCATGATCTTGCCGTTACGTACCCACACATACTTCCACCCGGCGATGCGCTTCTTTGCAGAGGCCTTACCAAGCAGTCTTTTTAGGGTCGGACACAGGTGCTCATTAACAAAAACAGGGTCATTTGTAGAGAATCCCAGGTCTGTGTTCTTAAGTCGCTTTGTTCGGGCCTTTGCGAGAACCTTGTCACGTTTTTCACGACGTAAGAACTGTACTATGATGTTCTGTTTGCTCAGTTCTCGTGTGCGAACTCTATGACAGATCTCGACGTCTGAATTGTCGATCGGTTCGCTAATTTCCTCGCCGAGCCTACGTAGTGTTTCGTAGAGGTCCTCGTTTTCATTTAGCATTATTCCCTTAATTTCCAGATTGTATGCTCGAGAGTGTTGTTCACACTGCACAATGCTCCTACGGTGTTCTTTAACTTCCTTCTCAAGCACAAGACATCTTTGCCGCAGCTCTTCATTTTCGGATTTTAGGGCGTTGTCTACCGCGACTCCGCTTGTAAGCTTATTCTTGATGCCTTCAAATTCGGCATTTATGAAATCCATGCTCGACTTCATTTCCCGTATCTCTGAACGAAGCTCACGGATCTCAGTGCGGAAATCCCTCTCCAGCGTTTCTCGCATTGCTTTCCATTCTGATTTCAACTCATCACGGAGTTCGGAAAAAGTCGCGTCAGATCCTTTGCCATTGCGGCGAGTCACACTTTAACACAAACAATAATACTAGTGGCAGCAGCGACGGCAACTTAGTCAGACACTAGGGTATTCAAAAATGAAAGAGAACTAACCTGCGAAGGAGCGTGTTCTTTAGAAGAAGTGTCGACTGCCGTCGCAGCTGCCAAGTGACGGAAGATGCAAAAAGTTCCCTTTTCTTATACTGGTGACGAACGTGGAGCAGCCAATCGTAGAAACGCAGATGTCCGGTGCAAAGTCAGCCGCGTTGAAAAGAATGTATCCGATGAAGCGCAGGCTTGGGGGCTTTGGTGACTTGCAAGACGGGCCGGGCCGTTCACGGGACTGCCGTAGAAACACGGGTAGGGTTATCAACCCGAAGCAGGCGATCCAGGAAATCTGCGAAGGAGCGTGTTCTTTAGAAGAAGTGCTGACTGCCGTCGCAGCCGCCAAGTGCCAAGTTCAGAAAGATATACAAATACACATTGCTAAAAGGCTAAAATTTGATATCACTCATCGCACCATATGAGACTGTCATTCCTGGCTGAGGAACAGCAATTCTTTATCCGACAAAGATACAGAGGGGGCGCTGACACTGCAGCCCCAGTCTACTAATTTCTGGGCCTCAATTATTTCTCGTGTGGCTTTGTTTTTGTTTAATACAGCACAGTCAGCAAAGAGTGGAGTGCAGCCACAATCTCGGCAGTGGACGCCGAGATGCCCTGATACGGCGCTATCTACGTTGTATCGGTGCTTCTTATACTGGCTAGGCGCGTTTTAGTTCCTCCGATTGAGGAATGCGTTTGATACTCAAGGTTTTAAAGTACATGTCCACGATGATTATAAAATCGAAGCTCTGCGAAGGCTGTATAGGAATATTTCAGTTAGACCTGTAGCTCTGGCAGGGGTGGCTAAATTACAGCGTGCAAGCCTCTTTGTGTGTCAACAAGTGGCGCTATCGATTTCGTTCTCATAATAGCACCTTGCACTAAACGGATATTCAAGGAACTCAACTTGCAGACACGCCAGACAGGCCCACATCTTGTCAGCAACCTTTGATGCTGACAAGTGATCAAAGAGTGTTTCCGGACAAGCAGTGCCATCTGTTTTGTTTCAACTAAATCATTAAGGGCTTACTGGATTAAGAATTAATCTTTATTCTAAAAAGATGCCAAGGAATGAGGTCCAGAAACTATGCAGAGAAATGTCAGTTACCGCTAATGTGATGCGCGTCGAGTCAATCAGTGAACCGTCATGCGAATGTCAGGCAGATCGACCTGATCGGCTTTTTATATAAAGGAGGTGCGGAGAAATGTATTAAAACTTAGTTTAATACGCGTAAGGCTGATCATGACGTAAGCTTCTGAGCTGTCTTGACTAATTGGCTTTGTTCTCCTATGCCGCACGTGCTCTGGGCATCCTGCTCAAGTGCTAATTAAGTTTGCCGTACTTCATTCATCTAGATGGAGCTTTAAAATTCCACGATAGCTATAATTAATTCAATGTTCTGCACAACCATAAGGAACACCAATTCCGCTGGTATAGATTTGAGCGACTTTCACTAATATCCATTTAAGCGAGCAAGAAGAATAGCAACGCAAAAAGAAAAGCCTCCTGGTGCCCATAAATAGACTAGTGGCATGATGTCCAAAAATCTCCAACGATCGTAACTCGTCAAGGGAGGCACCAATATGGGAATAACTGTGGTTAGCATTTGACCGTGCCGGGCAGTACTGCATCATAATCTAAAGGCACATGACAATGGCGAAAAGGCGGCTTCTATGTTCTTGCCAAGATGCACAGGAAGCCAAGGTTTGTACTCCAGGTAGCATCAATTTCGGGGAAACTTGACACAAACGAAACAGGTAAGAAGGAAACCACGCAGAGACACGATCAAAAGCGTGCTGTCAGAGCAACGGGCGGCAGCTTTTGTGAGACACTTTCGACGCGGGGCTTGGTACCGACATGTCACAAGCAAGTCGCTTACTCCAAATTTTCATTCAGGTGCTCGTCATTGCCTGGATGACCCACCCACAGCCCTCAATGAGTCGACAGTTTGCCTTTGCCCATCGGAGCCCAGAAGCCACTTCAACTACCGAGCGCTCCCCTTGTTCTATCGTCGCTGGATACGTCTCGTTTCGGCGGGACAGCCTCGGCAACAACAGCATAAGTCAAATGTCCAGAAGCTACAAAAGCCGCTGCCCGGCACTTTCGACGCGGGGCTCGGTACCGACATGTCACAAGCAAGTAACTTACGCCAGATTTTCATTCAGGTTGGTCTAGTTTACAAACCTGTTGCTCACCACAGTGCTAGACGTTGTTTGTCGGTGCCGACCCCCTTGTCTTCGTGATTTGCTATTTTGAAGCGAACAATGTTTACGTTACTTACATGGGCGTACCAACCGGGGGGGGGCGGGCGCTTGCCTCCCCATTTCTCAGAATGGGGGGCAAGGCATGTGTTTTGCCCCCCCCCCCTCCCGAAACAGCCGCCACTGGGCATGGCAAACAATTAGCCGGCGGCGCCCAAGGGATTGCAAGGGCACCGCCCCACTGCCCGGGGGTGGGGGTTGGTCTGGCTCGCCCCCCCCCCCCCCCCACTCAAAAACAAGTTGGTACGCCACTGGTTACTTATGTACTCTGTTACGTTGCATCTACCGTAATCAGATTCATGCTGCTACTTTCTGGCAATGTAGAAATAAACCCAGGCCCTTTCACTACAGAGCAAAAGGACAGAATGCTAGAAGTTTTTTTAGCTACTGCCGAATATTCACAAAACACAAGATGTGCACTTATTTCCGTTGGCGACAATTAAGCAAAAACAAACATCGGTCGATGAAAAGCTTACGTCAGTGTTTACAGCGCTAGAATCGCTTAAAAATGACCACTAAAATCCCTTGAAATCAAATACAGCAGGTACAAGTTGGATCGACGGCACTTACTGAGCAGTGGAGCAAGTTGGCAGACACTCATGATGACCTCGAAAAACGCTCTTGGAGAAATAATCTTATATTTTATGGCATTGTCGAGGATGGGAATGAAAAGTGGGCAATGTCAGAAACAAAGGTTCTGCAGCTGTGCGATAGTGTGCTCGGCATCATCCTTGATATTCACATGTCGAACGCGCTCATCGTCTGGGAGATTCAGAGCAGAAAAATGCAGGCCAAACACATTGAAAAATTTTCCTCATTTAAAAGAAAACAAAGTATACTAAGCTAAAAGATAGCGGAATATCTATCAGAGAAAACTTTTGTGAAAACGTGCGACATGAAAGAAACAAGCTTTTGGAATTTGCCAAGACACAAAGAAGTCATTTTAAACTACGCTACAACAATCTAATTATTGACAACAAAACATTACTAAGACCACATTTACCAGAGCATAAAAGAAAAAAATAACGTAGCAACCAGTTCAAATTCCCTGAATTGCCGTTCAGACTACAGCTGTGAACAATCTTGATGTACTCCTCGTGAATTGCCGTAGTATAAAAAATAAAATTGATGACTTTGCGGGGCTTATCAATGTGACAAGGCCAATCATTGTATTTGGCACAGAGTCATGGCTTGATGACTCAATCAATAATAGAGAAGTTTTTCAACCTGACTATGCTGTTTATCGGCGGGACAGGAATGGGCATGGTGGCGGCGTATTCGTGTTGATTCATGACAGTCTGCAAAGTACAGCCATTGGCTTTACGCAATTTCTATTTGAATATGTGTAGTGCAGGGTGTCGCTTTAAAATGGTGAATTATTTACTTTTGGTTCTTTCTACAGACCGCCTGCGTCTAGAGACGCTTCAGTTCTTTCTTTATCAAATGCACTTTCAACAATTTCTTATGATTACCTTGTACTGGGGGGACTTTAACTTTTGTGATATTAACTGGGTTGAAGGTTTACCGAGTAATGCAAACTTATCAACACCTTACAAGACGTTTACTGACTTTGTATTAAGCTTTTCTTTATACCCGCACGTCACATTTACTACACGCTTAGACTCTAAAAGGGACAGCACGCTGGACCTGATCTTTAGCAATTAACGTTCCATTATATCATCTATTTCTGCTCTTCCTGGTATCAGCAATCACGAGGTAGTAGTTGGAAAAATAAAATACACAAAGGAAATAACTGCACGAAAAACGTCCAGGAAAAATTTAGTTAGACGAACTCTTTAATTACTTGCCTTAAAGGGATACTTCAACGAAATTTGAAATATACACAAATAGGTTGAATGTGATCCACATTATACGTAAATGACAATCGCACGTTTGTATTTTGAGCCTGGTGGATGTATTTTTTGTTCTAAACGGCCCACTCTGGCAAGCGCTCGGAGAACAGCCAGCGTAGAGCACGTGACATCTAACGCAATCGTGACGTAGTTCGTCTCGGGACGAGCAAAGCTACGTCGAGGCTGACGTCGAGAGGATGGCCTAGTCGTTCCAGCCACCGAAGCGGCTGCTTTTGTACGAATTTTGAGTGACAGGTTAATCTTCTATAATCTTGTAGGGGGACAATAGCGACTTCTGGGACACACAAAAGGCATTCTCGGGAAGAGGGGAGTTCCTCCTTCCCCTCTTTTCTCGTCGTGGCCGGAGGCGAGACAGTTGCCGTCACTAGCTGTCAAGGTTCCTAGACGGGCATTACAAACGAGGCGTTAGCGACATCCACCAGATGCTCTTTGTTAATCGTTTAATTCGTTTTAAAATGCCTTTTCGTCACTTTTTTAACAATAAGATATTGGTGTGTTCGATGTGATACTGCTCCTTTGAACACATATAGACCGAAAAATAAGCGCCGAAATTTTGTTGTAGATTCCCTTTGAAAAATCCAGTTATCATGTTGATGTAAAAACACTATGCGATATGTTCAAGAATAAATTGAAAGCTCTAATTGATATTGTTACGGTAAAAATAGGACAGATATGGCCAATTCGTCAATTAGTATTAGGGGAGAAATACTCTTACCTCTGGCGACTTCCCTGCCGTCCTCCTCGACCACACCTTCAGCGGGTGCTCCGACCACAGCCGAACTCGACAAACAAGGATCCAGACGAAGGCGGGCGAGCCGAACTCCCCCAGAGCCGTAAGGGGTCCCAAGTTTGCGAGTTAGTGGGCGGAAGACGCCACAGCCGAAGGTGGTCGGACGTGCAGGTTGGCCAGGTGATCTTCAAGACATGGTATCCGGGAGCCCCTTTGGCGGCTGCTTATATTAGGTTTAGCTGCATTCTGGAGCCATCCAGGCAACCAATCACACAAGGTTTTCTTAGAGACAATCAAAAGGCAAGGAGCCCAAAGCAAATAGGAACATCCCAAAAACAAGTGCATACACAAAACAGAACACATTCTGAACGAAGCTCTCAAGAGCAGCTATAAACAATACAAAGCACCTTCGTAGACAGAGAAGTTATACACGGAGCAAAACCAACTTCGCAGTAGAGATCCCAAAAAGCAGACATGCACAAAAGAAAACATCTCCGACGCAGGGTTCTAGAAACTAAGTGTAGCGTTACAGCGTTCACGTTCGCCCCCATTTGGGACCCCTGACTCCAGTAGAACTCATGAGCCATGCCGTGGAGACGAACGAACTCTCGGTGGATGTAAAAACATAAAGTAAAGCTAGACTAAACACTCGCTGACACAATTTTACGACAATATTCATATTCCATCAAAAATTATAACCAGTAGAAAAGGAAATGACAAGCCATGGTTGAATAGGAAATTACAAACTGTCATTAAGAAGTGCTGGAACCACGTGTTCCCCGCATCCCTATCTAGGCCTAGCTCAGGCAGGCCGTGGGGCGTCGCCATGTCGGGGCGCGTCCCGGATGCGAGGCGAGGTAAACAGGAGAGGTGCGGACGGCTCTTTCTCGCCCTCCTCGGGTGATCTGCAGAAGGCACACCCTTCGGGATCTTGATACTTGGACGCGTCCGTCCCTCCGGGAAGTCAACCTACATCCGACCTCCCAGGCGTGTCCATACGGTCAAATCCAACGGCCAGGGGCGACACTCGCGGGGGAGGCTCTGATCGACGGAGCCTTCTTTTCTTGTTCTGACCCTCCCCTTCCGTGATACTGCCAATAGCGGCAGCGCGGACTCCGACTGGTGATAATAGGGAGTTTTCGTAGATCGTTTCCGCTGTCCCGCGACGCTCTCCGCAACCCGCTACGAGATCCGGGTTTCTACAGACAAGGCCATCGGCGCGCAGGCGCGGTAGCGGCTTCTTCGTTGCGGAGGGCTTAGCGGAGGGGGAGAGCGCGGTCTACGAAAACTACCTAATAGGGAGTTTTCGTAGATCGTTTCTGCTGTCCCGCAACCCTCTGCGCAACCCGCTACGAGATCCGGATTTCTTCAGCTAAGGCTAGCGGCGCGCAGGCGCAGGAGCGGCTTCTTCGTTGCGGAGGGCTTAGCGGACGGGGAAACGAGGTCTACGAAAACTCCCTATTAGGGAGTTTTCGTAGATCGTTTTCACCGCCCTGCAACGTCTCTCCGCAGCCCGCTACGATACCCGGAACTCTACAGTCAAGGCTATCGGCGCGCATGCGAAGCAGCGGCTTCTTCGTTGCGGAAAGCTTAGCGGAGGGGGAAACGCGGTCTACGAAAACTCCCTATTAGGCAGTTTCGCAGATCGTTTCCGACTGTCCAGCAACGTTGTCCGCAGACCCGTCTACGAGATCCGGGTTTCTACAGCCAAGGCCATTCGCGCGCAGGAGCGCGGTAGCGGCTCTGCGTTGCCGAGAGGCTTAGCGGAGCTTAGCGGAGTCGGAGAACGCGGTCTACGAAAACTCGCTGGTGTCAACAGAGACAGCGCCGTTATCTCGGACATTAGGAGGTTTTTGTAGACCGCGTTTCCCTCCGCTAAGCCCCCCACAACGAAGAAGCCGCTACTGCGCCTGCGCGCCGATGGCCTTGACTGTAGAGTTCCGGGTATTGTAGCGGGTTGCGGAGAGCGTTGCGGGACGGCGAAAACGATCCACGAAAACACCCTAATAGGGAGTTTTGTATGGCGTTATCGTCAAATAAAGACGCCATTATAAGGAACCTTGTTTGTTTCTACGTGGTACCCCCAAAGGGGAATCCCACAAAAGGAAAGTCGTGTGTACGTTAAATACAGACGAAATGGAAAACAGAGTTTCCTGCTCCGCCTAAAGGAACTAACAGCGCTTTCAAAATTAAAGCGTCACACTCTAGGAATACGTTTCTTGTTTCTCTTGATGGTAAGTTAAAACGTAACCGGAAGACATTTATAGGAGATAGGTGAGAAGCTTGAACAAAGATGACACAGGCACATAGGCGTAGACTTCGGGGGGGGGCATCGGGGCTCGTGCCCCCCTGGTGAAATCCCAGGGGCAGAGCCCCCCCCCCCCTTCCCCGGGCCCGGGCCACGATCCTTACCGAGACGCTGTTTACGTGCCATGTAACGAGCTTCTATAGTGGCATGTAAACAAAATAACGCCCACGTTGCCTTTATTGACAAAATACATGGGAAATGAAATCCCAGAGTGCTTTCGTTGGCTTCAAACTCCAGTTCTGGCGAAAAATAACGCGCAGCACCCCCCCCCCCCCCCCCCCCCGGGAGAACTTCTCAGCCTGCCCCTCCGGGAAAATGGAAAGTCTACGCCGCTGCACAGGCATTCCATCTATCAGTGATTCGGGACGGTTAGAGTAGATGATGAAGAGAACAAAGCAAGCCTATTTAATAGTTACTTTGAATCGTCCCCACACTCCCGCAAGTCTAGACGACAGTATGTTGGATATAGAACTTTGTCAAGATGGGATTCTTAATTTGCTAAACAAAACTGATGCACACAAGGTTACTGGGCCTGATGGTATACCTTGCCGTATATTAAAAGAGTGTTCCGGCATTTTTTCTAGTTTTATTATTTATTCTATTTGATAGTTCGTTGTCCTGTGGGATACTGCCAAATTAATGGAAAACAACGCATGTTATTCCTGCTCATAAAAGTGGTAAAAACAAATAGAGTAGAAAACTAGAGGCCAATCTTTCTTCTTTGTGTGCGCTCGAAAGTTTTGGAACATATAATCTACAGTCACCTTATAAAACATCTCGGCAGAAACAACTTTTTTATTCCTTTTCAGCATGGCTCTCGAAATGGTGTATCGTGCGATACTCTGTTGGTACGCTTCTATCACGATACTTGTTCCTTATTTGATAAAGGCGTAGAAGTAGACTGAGTTTTTTTTTTTTTTCGACTTCCAGAAAGCATTTGACACGGTCCCCCATAAACTGCTCCTACGCAAATTAAAGTTTTTGAATATCCCTGAAAATATTATTATTTGGCTTACTGACCATTTGACAAATAGAAGACAGGCTGCTTTGGTTAACGGAAAACATCGTCGTACTTATAAGTAACATCAGGTGTCCCCCAGCCAAGAATCGGTGCTAGGTCCGCTTTTATTTTAATTTTATATATATATGACATTTAGACAGAAATTAGGATAAGTATTCGCCTTTATGCGGACGATTGTGTTTTTTATACAACAACGTACAGTCAGATTCAGACTGTTTGGTGTTGTGGGAAGATATTGATCGTTTATTGAGATGGTGCGAAATATGGAAAATGAAATTAAATATTCCGAAATGTAATCAAATAACATTCACCCGAAAGCGACAACCAGTTTCCTTTACTTATACGATTGACAACGTTCCACTACAAAAGGTAGTCAGGGTAAAATGTTTGGGCGTTCATTTTTCACAAAATTTATCTTGGAGCGCGCATGTAATTTCATAACGGTTAAAGCCAACCGCGTGTTGAATTTTTAAGGGGACTATGAAATGACCTTTTTACTTTTGCCAAATAACTTTAACATTACCCTTCAATGTTCACAGAACGCCGAACAGGCATCCGTTTTCATTTCGGTTTATTAACTTCTACACGAAAAATTATTGAAATATCGAGTTTGTCTTCCTCTCCAACTCACCGCAAAACAAGCCCTGGCGTAATTTTAAGGGTCGTGACGTACTATATGGCACAGGGCAGTAGGAGAATGAGAGCGTTAGCGGCGAGCTGGCAGCGTTGGCTGGCAGTGTGCCGGTAGGTTTTGCCACAGGGTTTTACTGCGCTGATGGCGCCGATGCCACCGACATATTCTCTGAATCGGCGCCTCTCATCACCGAGATAGCTATGGACACATCGCAGCTGACCGAAATTCAATTAGATATTGTTGCGCTACAGCGACAGCATGGGACTGGTCTCATATGCCGGTACGAAGCGCAGCAGGTCAGCCGCTTCTCCGCCGCCGTCAGCCGTTTCCGCGGTCTCTCTAAAAAGAATGGGACGGACTGTCGCTCACTGGCGTAGTAGAATATGCACAGAGTTTTCTATGGGCTCAAGCTTTATTACCTTTTATTTTGTCCGGATAGGCTCGCGTCTTGCGAACGCTAATTGGTAAGAGGTTGAAAAACGCGCATGCGTCAAGGACGAAGTAAGTGCTTGACGTTTGCGAGTTTTTCGTTTGCTCTGCATGGCCGGAGGAACAAAAAAAAACATTAAAAAAACCAGGCACGCGCTGAATTCCACACATTTTTAAGGTTCGGCTATTCCCGTGATCGCAGCGATTGGGCACAAGCCACTACCCGAATGCATGTCGAGGCAATAATTAATTGTGACGTGCCCAAATCGAATGCTCACGCAGCGCTGATATCCACTGGATGAGCCGCCTTGCAATTTCGTCACCACGGAAATCGCAGAGCCTGATTACCAAATCCTGGGGATCGCATTGCTGACAACGCCAACAATGCGATCCCCACAACTTCGTCATCAAGTTTTGCGAAGGTGAGACTGAAAGAAAACGTCTGCTTTTATCTTTGAATTTATAAGGCGACAAAGAAGCCTCTTGGTCAGTGGCGGTGGGTAGTACCAGGTAGTACCAACTCCCACCGCATTCGGTGGGGGTTGATACCAAGAGGGCGCCACCGTATTTGGTGCCCCAGTAGACTTCCGGTAGTGTATTTATTTCTTCTTGGGCAACACACAGCGATCAGGAAAGAAGATTTTCTTTTGGAGAGGCACCTGGTTTGTAAGAACATGTGCGCTTTGTAGAACGTAGTACAAAGAACAAACGGATGTGAGACAAAAAAGCAAAAGAGGAAACCCGGAAGCGCGCCGGGGTCTGCCGATAGCGGGCGGCAGCGAGCTTGTTCGCAAACAAACATAACTAATTATTGCACGTATTGCCCCCCCCCCCCCCCCCATCTTCACTTACAACGCTCACACACACACTTATTGCACGCGCAAAGAGCAAATTTGGTCTGGACAGTTTTTCGCACACGTTTTCCAGCCAGTATGATCGGAACCCCTGTGCGAAAAATCACCCGAAAATAAGACGCCGAGAAAACCGTAACGCGTAAGCTATTAAAAAAAGAGGAACAGTGAAGGCATGTTTGCACATAAATTGGAAATGTATTTTTCCAAGTCCCAATATTCTGTTCGATTTTCAACATGTTCGGGTCTCTCATCGCGAACCACAAAACAATCCACAAAGTGTTAAAAAAAACTGTTTTTATTGGACATATGAATTACGCATTTCCGAACTCTCATTATCCGCCTAAAATGTAACGCTAGCGGTCCGAACCAGATGCCAAAGTTTCACAACTATGTTGTTAAAAAGTTATACGATTTTTTGAAATTTTCAATGGGAAAATGGCGGCCGACGGAGCTCTCGAATACGTGGAGCGAAATGGCGCCAGTTCCCGAAAGCAGGCTCAATCTTCCCATTAAATTGTTCATAAAATCACTTATATAACTTTTGAACGAGATAAACGTACGTGTCCTGAAATTTTCGCATCTCATTCGGACCGCCAGCGCTACATTTGGCCATAGAATGAGGGTTCAGAGATGCGTAGTTTATTTTTGCAATGAAAAAAAAAAAATAAACTAATTTTTGGGGGACATGCTTTAGAAGTGGAGCGATATGTGTGGGACAACTCCGGGCATGAAAGTCACGCCTTTTGAATTAGCGAGGGGCTATATAATATGGGGACTAAATAGAATAATTGAAACGTTAATGAGTGAACTTTAGGGAATTGTTTTCCATAGTCAAGGCTATGCATTTCCGTGTCACATTACCGCAGTCATCCGCTGACGTTCGCATTCGAACACAGATACGTTTCGAATGCGAAAGCCAAACGCCGGCGTTCCGCGTTCGACGAGTGCAGTGGAGACAAAGGCAGCTTTAGGTCTCCCCCTAATCCTTCCAATCAGAGCTCGGCGTTCTCACGTCCCTCTCGTCTCCTCCTCTCCATCAGACTAGAACAAACTCCTCCCACCAAGTCCCCTCCCCCTCTTTCCACTTTAGCTGTGCGAACGCTGGAGGAGGTCAACGAGATCGTTTCCGCCGTCTCCCAACGCACTCCGTTCCAAGATCCGGAACTCTCGAGCGGAGCGGAGAGGGAAGAGCGGTCTACGTAGACTCCCTACGTATCTCTCGGGTTCTGCGAGTCGTTTCTCGCCCACCTGAGAAGCGGACAGCTGGGGTATCCGCACCATTCACATGGTAGTGTCATGCCTATTTTTTGTTTTCAATTAAATTCTTATATAAGGTAGCGAAACCTGTCCACACAACAGGACAGACCTTACTCTTGCAAGATACTTCATTGTATTCGTGAGAAGAATCGCATTCGAGAGAAGGGTGAAAAAACGATTTTCCCATCTGCGCGGTGACGCAACTTTGAAGGCCGGGAAATAAAGAATGCAGCTTTCTACACCGTGAAAAATTTTACGTTTAATGCACGCATACTTTTCTACCAGAATTAGTTCAACATTTGAAGCAAAATAAAATTCCAAACTTGGCTTCTGGAGAAAATCTTACATAATGAGGTCATTTTCCGGGGAATATTTAAGTCGCTTTAAATTTATATTATAAGGCTGACACTTTTTGTGTAGAGTGTTTCATGCTTTGTGAACCTTTAACAAATTAATAAGCGTTATACTGTTGAAAGTGTTTTCTGCATTGCGCCCGAAAATTTTGTCCAAATCGAAAAAGTCAAAATTTTGCGATTTTTGTGCGGCAATTGCAAAGAATAACCATTCTCGGTTTTCTTTAAATTTTACCCGAGGGGCCCTTGATGACCGGTAATTACAAATCTGCAAAGTCATGTTGCATTATTTTTACTGCTGGGCGTCGATTAAAAATCTTTACCCAATTAATCGCCACCCTTTAATCGATTAATTAATCGATCAATCGGTTTCGTTCATTCCCATGCATAATAGTGTTGAAAAGTCGAAATTAAAAGTTTTGCCTGTTCTGAATACGTGATAAACGGCGCAACGTACAATTTAGAATGTCAAATCAACCCTGAAGTGTAGTTAAGAAACGTCAAAAGACACCCATACTAACAAATTATTATTTCAGTCGCAGAAGCAAAAAGGTTCGTTGATACTCTCCAGCAATAGCGAACTTTCTTGATTGTTCACAACAGTATCTGCTGCGCTAAACGGACACTCGCAGGGCGTTGAAATGACCGGGACACGTATACATAACCTTCTAAGTACTTCTTTGGATTTACAAATCTAGCCCCTACAGTTTACTTTAAATCAAAATTTAGTATAAAGTTTACCTTCATGCAGGTCTACTCGTCTACGTCTGCGTTAAGAAAGTGTTGAATTTTTACTTTTTTTTTGCTAGTCAAAATACAACCGGCTAAAAAAATTAAATGCGGTTAAAGCATTAATCGATTAATCGGTAGGTTAATCAATGAAGTGCCTAGCCTTAATTACTTTTGTTTTAAAACAAAAACATAAATGTGTAACTAGGTCGTGGTCGCATGAATTACCACTGGGCCGTGTCTGTCCTAGCGACTAGTGGTACACGAGCGACGCATGCCACAGTATCCGTACTTGGTCATATTCATGACCAGGCACCATGAAGCACTCTAGAAATAACAAGTGAACTTGTTTTCATCGCTGATGTGGCTGATATTGCCAATGAATACTGAACTTTACGGCGAATCTGATCCTTATTGGTGTGTTATACTTGGCTGGTTAGATGCTTATCGTGCTACGTTTGCAGATTAGTCATTTAATATGAGTACTTGGCTGACAAAATAATTTGATTCGTCGTTCTATAGGCACCGCTAGGACCGAGCGATGTTACGGATGTTTTTGGCCCGACCGATGGAGAGTGTGGCGTGAACGAAGGGCTAAGCCGGTGGTATATTATGGCATTATAACGCATGGCGTAACTGGAAGTGTTTCTTGAAGCGGACTTGCAAAAAAATTAGTAACAGCCCTCCTAAGGCAGGAAGTAAGGCCGAAGGTTAAATCCGCGCGCACAAAGGCGATCGTATCTCACCGACTCGCGGCGGCGATACGCGACACCGGCGGCGTCCCCTGCGCGGTGTAAACATAACCGGCCGGGCGCGTGGCGATGGTAAACAAACACCAGCACCAGAGTCATTCTTCGTGCGGTAGCAGCCTCCCCACGGAAGAACAAACACATAGAACGAAGGGGGGGGGGGGGGAGGGCGAAAGGACTTCTGAAGGGTTTTGCCGGTGCTAGCAGACTGTACGAATGTACGAAACATGTTCGATGCATGGGTCTGTAGTTGTGTCCGCTCCAGAGCACATTAAGAATTTTCCGCGTATGGTCGAAATCAACATCTTTACGTGCGTTGTAACGTCAAAGAAATCGACGCGGAGCTATGCCGCTATTTGCGACGGTCTAACTCATGACTCGGCGCATGCATGCTTGGCCTTGTCACAAATTAAGACACACCTCAAGGACAACACACCAATCTACTCTCGCCTCACTTACGTTAGCGATGGAGCGGCCGCCCATTTTAAGAACCGGTACCAATTTCATGAGTTGCAATGCAGTGAGCTCCAGACGACGAAGTGCATCTTTTCGGCAACAGGGCACGGCGAGAATGCATGCGACGGGGTAGGGCTTGTAAAACACCAAGCCACCCTGCAAAATTTGCGGGCGCTTGCCACTGACGCCATACAAGGTGCGAGTGGGTTTGTACGGGCACTGTAAGGGAAAATGAAAAACGTATCCTTGCTCCACATTGCGGATAGCGAGCTTGAGGCATTTCGAGAACGAAAAAACTGGAGTGGAAGGACGCCAAGAGGGTGCCTAAAATCCAGTCGCTTCACATGTGGAAATATGCAAAATCAGATAAGGAGAATTCCTTGTACTACGTGGCACGCAGCGCGGACTCTGAGTGGAACAAGCCCCGAGTCCCCTGAACGTGTTCTAGGAGGTTGCTTGTTTCACCAAATCCGGCTGCGCCCGGACATATTAGAGACCAGGGTGTCGAACCGGAACCGAACCGAACCGAAAACCGGAACAGAACCGTTATTTTTAGCCGAACCGGAACTGAACCGAACCGAAATCTTCGCCGCCATCTTGGAACTGAACCGGAACCGAACCGAAAAAAATATAGCGGTAACCGGTTCAAAACGGTTCAAGGTAATTTCTTTTTTCTTTTTTTGGTAGTATAACAAAATGAACATGTGGGAATAAAAAATTGGCGGCTGTATTTCTATCTATTGATCAAATCGTCATATACAGTATTGCAATGTATGGTAAATTGTGGGTTTTCGTGGCGCTTTTGTATTGGCACTATGATTAACCATGTGTCACGTGACGTCATGGTGTCAAGTAATGTCACTTGACCTCGTGACGTCACGTGACTCACCGCGTCAACTCGATTTAATTTGAGGAAGTCACTAGATGTATTAACCTTGTTGACAGCGTGACGTTTCATGACATCACGATTCTGTACCGAGAGTCACGTGACACCGTGATGTAAGCGACTTTCACAACCCCGAGTCGAGTGCTCGGGTTCATGACAATCAGCATCGCCAAACATTCGGCTAACGGCTCGTGTTCAATTAAATATGATAATAGCCCAGCTCTAACAATATCTGAAGCTCAGCCCAAGCTTTTGCTTTCCAAACCCTAGCCGCCTAGGGCATGACTATGATGAACACTGACGGTATATAATTAGCGTCAGATCACGTGGCCGCTTGTTCCAATGGCGAGTTGAGGAGGGGATCGACAGCTGTCTCTTTCCTTTATTTCTTCTGCATCTGCTATTGTGCGGAGGGGAAACTAATAAATGTTTTCGCAAGCTATCAACGTCAGGGGTTACTTCTTAACAGTATTTATTGAAACTACAAAAAAAATGTTTCAAGGCCAATTTTACATCATTGAGGCACCCAAATATTTTTTTCGTTGTTGCTGAACTGCATCCGAAAGATGTCCCTCAGAATAGAAGTATTGAAATGACTAAATGCGACTTATTAATATGACGTTACATAGAGCTACATGTGTGTACGTAAGAAATACCTAAAAAAAAAAAAGATTTCAGTGACCTCAGAGGGACAGCCGAACGTTGGCAGTCGCTGTAAAGCGCCAGACACAAGCGCGAAAAATCCATCCGATCCGACGTCCGATCCGGCAGTACGACTGCCTGATCCGAAAAATTTGATCGCTTCAGGCGTCGGATCGGCGATCCGACGCGCGTCCAACGCGCCAGATAGTTTCGCACGGCGGACGGATTGTCGGATGCGTCCAGCCAATGAGAGCACAGCTAGCGCGAACGTCATGATGACGTACCGTGTCTGGCGGGACGGGCGACAGGAAGCCGGACGCGTGGATCCCGCTGACTCATTCGAAAAAAATGGCCCCGGCCACGGTGGCCCCGGCAAAGAATGACCGCGCTAGCGAGAACGAGCTCCTAACTTCGCTCGTGCGAGCTAGACCGTCAATCTGGGACCAGAGATCTATGAACGCGGACCTCCGCTGGAGTGCTTGGATCTCCTGGGCAGAGCCAAACGGATCGTCGAGTCGAAGTCGGAAGCTTGTGCCTCGAACTGTCGCGTGCGGTAATTCGGAGCGGCGTTCGGACTGTCGGATTGGACGTCGGATCGGACGATTCTGCCGTCCATGTGTCTCGCGCTTAAGTCTCACACGAGCGTCGTTCTCAAGTTATTGCCCAAGTTTCGACCCCTTCTGCATTTTGCTTAAAGGAGCTATAAAAAGATTTCCATACATCAATAAATACTACTCAGGATCACTCCCAAACGTTAATAACTGATTGAACTTGGCTTTGCTCTTTTTCTAGGCTGTGGCAGTCGCCAAAAATTAGAAAAATATGAGCATCAATTATTCCCTCAACTCGGAGCCAGAAGCGGCCACGTGGGGCCTGGTGCCTATCTTATGCCGCCAATTAACGTTAAAAGAATTTGGCTATTCTCATCACCGCAGTGGTTGGACACGAGCCACTACCCAAGTGTCCGCCGAGGCATTGATTGTTACGAGCCGATGTACAGTGCTCACGCAGTTCTCCTGTCCAATCCATGAGCCGCGCTCGACTGTCGTCAGGCGGGTGGTTTTGATCCCACAATTACGACACCAATCTTTGCGAAGGCAAGACTAAAAGAAATAGCCTCATTTTATTCTCGCAATATCACCGCGACAAAGAAGCGTCTGAATCAGTGGCGGCCTGTGCGTGTATACTTGGGCCAGGCTAGGACCAGTGCGCCTCTGAAAAGTCATGAACATTCCAACCCGATATCGTTTTAGGACCCCTTTAAACTTCACGGGGTGCAAAATAAAAGCGATGAAGAGTTGCTGGTAACAAGTGACAAATAAAATTGTCGAATTAGCACACACAAAAGGAGAAGGCAATTCCTCAGGAATACTTTCAGCCTTTCCACTCTGGTGAAGAAGGAAGACCAGTGAAGCTGTACTATGGTGGGAATGAAGTAATGGCCGGCCGCAAGTCGGCAAGCCAGAGTGGAAAGGCTGGAGAGGTTGGTGCCATCTATGCGCGACGGCGGCGACCAGACAACCGGCCATTCGGTTGTCTGGTTGCCGTCGTCATTTATAGATGGCGGTAGCTGTCCAAAGTTTAGTGTCATCATTTGTTTGATGACGGACACGATACTGGGCAAACTAGCCCTTAAAGGGATACTTCAACGAAATTTAAAATATTCCCGTCGTGTTCAAAAATAGGTTGAATATGATCCACAATATCCGTAAATGACAATCGCACGTTTGTATTTTGATCCTGGTGGCTGTATTTTTCGTTATAAACGGCCCACTCTGGCAAGCGCTCGGAGAAGGCCCAGCTTGGAGCACGTGACATCCAACGCTATCGTGACGTAGGTCGTCTCAAGACGAGCAAAGCTACGGCGAGGCTGACGTCGAGAGGATGGCCTAGTCGTTCCAGCCACCGAAGCGGCTGCTTTTGTACGAATTTTGAGTGACGGGTTAATCTTCTATAATCTTGTAGGGGGACAATAGCGACTTCTGCGACACACAAAAGGGATTCTCGGGAAGAGGGGAGTTCCTCTCTGGTTCCTCCTTCCCCCTTATCTCGTCGTGGCCGGAGGCGAGACGAGTCACGACCTCCGTCACTAGCTGTCAAGGTTCCTAGACGAGCATTACAAACAAGGCGTTAGCGACATCCACCAGGTGCTCTTTGCTAATTGTTTAATTCGTTTTAAAATTCCTTTTCGAGACTTTTTTAACAAGACATTGGTATGTGCCATGTGATACTGCTCTTTTGAACACATATAGACCAAAAAATGAGCGCCGAAATTTCGTTGTAGTATCCCTTTAACAGCTCCGCTGTAAAAAGAAGTGTGTGTGTGCGTGTGTGTGTGTGGGCGGGGGATTGGGGTAAGTTTTAGAAACATACTGTGTTGTAAAGGTTCCTCTTCTCCGCATCTTCGGCGCAGACCAAAAAGCGTTACCCCGGAAACTACTTTGTTTGCAAAAACGCTCTTGCCAAAAAAGCATGTTTTTGCCGTGCCAGACGCTCGCGCCGTTCCTCACAACGATGCACTAAGAATAATAATACGTGCCTTTCAAATACTTGCCTTTCACTGAGCTTGAACCTCCTGCAGCGTGCATTTTGCACCATCGAATTCGATTTTCTCAGCAAGAAGAAATCACAATGACCACCATGTGATGACGTCACGTGCATTCAGCTTTCTGGTGAAATGTGACGTTCGCAACACTAGCAAGAGATGTTTTAATTGTAAAGTTGTGCACTATTTATAGCAGTCTCGCGATGATATAGGGCAGCCTTGAGAAATGTTAGAGCGCATGACTATTTAAGCGTAGTGTTGTAAAGTGAGGGCCCAAAACAAGGGCAAGTAAAACCGAATATAACGTTAGCCTCCCGAGGCAGTATTTATCGAAGTTTCGAGCTCATGCAAGCTGTTGAAATGTGATTTATACTAAGATTTTAGGAATCTTCGTCTGTCCTCCGCGCTATTTATGTAAAATTATGAATTTCATCGCGTCCATCTTTACGCATCTCTTTTTGCGGTAAGGCGCTCTGTAAGGGATTATTTGAAAAAATAACATTAATTATCTCTCTCTTTTTGAACATTTCGTGCATTTGACTTCTAATCTATTATGTGAGCACAGAGTCCTTTTTGGTGTACCCTGCAACCTGATGTTTCACACTGCCAATCAGCAAACAGAAAAACACGTTTACCCAGACTCCACAGCTCGCGTAGTTTCGAGTATCGTCCTCAAGCGGTTATGTGAACTTTATAAAAAAAATGTATTGATCATTATAAAAATATATTTGATTACTAACTTAATATTTGACAACATAAATAAAGGGCCGACCACCCTAAAGCAATGCCCCCAAATTATCTGAAAGCTGTTCTGCCAACCTTTTCCGACGTTTTTATCCTGGACAGGCACGTTGTAAGTGATACGGGATGGCCTTACACACATTTCTGATTTTGAAGCTAATTTAAATAACTATGTGTTCCTCACGCATATAACTTCTCAAACATATAGAAGTCTGGTATTGCCTCTTTTACGTGGTGAACATTGCTTTTATGTGTCTGTGGGTTAGACGAAAACAAAGTAAACAGGGGCGCGCGGCGGAACTATGACGATTACGCACGCAAACCGTCAGAAAGTGTCCAATTAAGTAGCTGCCATGTCGAGTAGAACGTGAAATACTATACTTCGTTTTAGTTAACAAAAAAAAATCTTGGAGGACGCCTAAGCTTCGCCTTTAAAAGTTGAAGGCGATATAGCGTTAACGGGCCTCGTTTGCATAGCATTCTCATTTGCCGCGCAAGCGTGCCTCACGTGGCCTAGTCAAAAGTTTCTGACTCTCAACCGAAGGGTCGTGGGTTCGAATTCCGCCTAACTGCCTTAATTTTTTTTCTTTAAGGCCAAGGAATTACTTTAGAAAGTGAAATGATTTGAGACATACGGCGACCTTTAATTCGCATTACATGTCATGTTTCAATCACTCTAATTCCACGCGTGATGTCACGTTTAACGTGAGCATTATGGGTTGCTTGAAATTCTTGCGCGAGGGCATGTAGCTCTGACGTCATGACCCTATCGAGGATTTTCCAGTCACGCCACCGACATGAGCTTTTCTGCGACATGAGCTCCTTAACGCTATCGCGTTAAAATCATCAATTAGCAAGGGTGATGCTCATTTGCAAATTAAATCGACCGGCATCTTGTCAAGAACAAACCGCAACAGCCAGGATATATGCCAGCTTATCCTGTATAAGAAAATGTTCACTTGGGCAGGCGCTATTTTGGGCCAGATTCGATCTGAGTGCGAAGGTGCGTAGAGATTAGAATGAACAACTGCGATTACGCCTTGCTGCATGATTAGTCGCATGCATGCGGTGCTGAGTGCAAACAATGTTTGGTTAGAACAACAAGCATTTTGATTGCCGCTCGGTGTTTCTATAAAAAATAGACTGAAAGGAATTATCCTAAAACTTTTGTGAAATTTTGAAAATTTCATTGCTTTTAGCTCAGTTGTGTCGTCATCATATACATGTATATTGTGAAGCGTATTTCGTAAACCATATTTCATGATATATATGGCCACGAGGTGCTCATTTCATAATATTATGTGATGTAATTTATTCCCTAGTTCAAGAACACAATCACGATTTCACTTTTAATACTGCGACACAAAGTTGTACTAATCACGGGTATTTTAGGCGACCTACCGCACTTCGCGACATTTTATACTGTGTAAATAGATCAGCTTGAGTTTTAGAATTTTACTTGAACACGGAGAAAGGACAAGAAAATGCAGTATAATTCTAAATTTCAAGTTGATCTATTTACAGGTATGTATCAACAAGCCCAACTCTTTACTCTTGTACAACATTTTGATTCAAGCAAAATATGTGTTACTGGTAAACAAATGGGATGTTGAGTCGTATGAACACGACGTTATGTACGTTAATGTAGATTTTCTTCTACTCTTGCGTCGAAATTAAATAACAGAATTTCATATTTTTGAAACCTAAAAAAGAAAAGTAAATTGCACGGACGATCGAAGAAACTATATAGTTAATCGTTTCACGGCGTAAATAGTGTATATTGCCAGAACAACGCGGAAAATATATTCTCAATTTAGCGGTTCAAACCGGTTCGAACCGGTTCGAACCGGTTTGAACCGTTATTTTTTGCTGCCCGGAACTGAACCGGAACCGAACCGAAAGCCGTGAACCCGAACCGGAACCGAACCGATAAAAATTTCGGTTCGACACTCTGTTAGAGACTCCTCTCGTCGAATTACCCGGAGACCGACCCAGGCTTACATCACAGTTTCCAAATTCCTATGCCCTTCAATATAAGCAAGATACCGCGGGACAAACGGTTCGAAGGCCTTTCTGCACCTGGTTTGATATATCGCGCTTCCAACCACGCTCTTTTCGTCTCGCACGAAATTCGACCTGTGTGAACACGAAGTCTGCTCTGGACTTGGAGCCGTGAGATTCGACCCAAGTTTGGCATTTTACTTCGCTTGAAATATATGCTCATATAAGATAAATTTAACCAATTCTGGCAGAAAAGTATGAGTGCATTAAACGTAAAAAATGTGACGCTGTAGAAAGATGTATTCTATATTCTTCCGGCCTTCAAAACTGCGTCATCGCGCAGTTGGGAAAATCGTTTTTCCACCTCCTCTCGAATGAAATTTTTCTCACGAGTACAATGAAGTATCTTGCAAAAGTAAGGTCTGTCCCGTTGCGTGAACAGGTTTCGCTACGTCATATAAAAATGTTATTGAAAAAAAAAAATAGGCATGACACCACTATGACCGTTTTTACCTGAACACACCCTGGTACGGATGCTCGAGGTGGCGATCTGGATGACCCATCTTCCATATGACATTACGTCGTCTTAAAAACATTGGTGCATTTTGGCCTTAGCAGCCCTTGCGCCATGAAACCCTAATCAATCAATATTAAAAACAGCGCGCGGTCATTTTGACATACAGAGATACTCACCAGATTAATTTCTTCATTACTGACAGTCTCTCAACACAAGGAAGTTTTCGTAGATGGTATTCGCCGTCCCGCAACGCTCTCTGCAACACGCTACGATACCCGGAGCTCTACACCCAAGGCCATCGGCGCGCAGGCGCAGTAGCGGCTTCTTTGTTACGGAGAGCTTAGCGGAGGGAGAAACACGGTCTACGCAGACTCCCTACAAGATCATGCAGGGTGTTCCGGCTAACTCCTACCAAGACATAAAAAAAGCTGGTGCAGGTTACGCGTGTTTAACCAACGCAGTATAGTTCACTTGATTAAGCAAATAATTTTTACCGATGTTCCCAACTGACTGACTAACACAAGTTAATTAGCTAACTTCTTAATAGTATTTTCTGTGCGCAAACCCTTTGATACAAAAATTGTAGAGCGTGCTGAGAGACATCCCATCGTGTCGGTTCCATGGGTATCTAATATTTTCGAGCTAAAAATAAAAATAAAAAAATCAGCAGGCCAAGTTTTTTTCGCAAAGCCCTCCACTCCAGCAAAACGGACGCCACCAAGCGGGAAAACCGGGAACCAGCCGGTCCAGGTCGCTTTGCGCCCCTCCGCGTCTCTGGTGGCTTTCGCGGACACGTGTTGTCGGCGCGGTGGCGAACAATGTAATTTGACGAAGGTCCGGAAATTTGCTAAATTTTGCCTGAGTGTTCATTAGTGTGGTGAAGCCTCAATAGCGTAGATTGTTTCCTTCCATCATGTGTTTGAAAGCCCGTTTACTCCACAACACACGGTCGCGTGTTTTCGATTTCTTGGATGGGGAGGAATCACGGAAAAACGTTTTGATTTCTTGTCTGTCTCGAATCACATTCAAAGTGAGGAGCACTTGGTAACTGATAAGTGGTTTCTTTAGAAGGATGTAGAACAGTGGACTGAGGACGACAGACGAGGTGCTTTACTGGAGGGAAAACCAATGTTGCAGTCAAGTGAATGGGAAGGTTCGATAGCTGCTTTTATTGAGTTTGGTTGTGTTTTCGATTAGCTTCAAGTTTGAGCCACTTATGCCGGTCGGTGCGTTGGCTATTCATCTTGGCTGATTTTCGCCGAAAAAGCCTCTGGACCACACTGAAGGAGTTGGGCTGATTTCGCAATTACTTGATTCAGGAAAACCTGCTTGCTGCATACGATTAATGAGGGAAATTATCTGCTTTCAAAAGGTGGGGGACGCGTCTCGCAAAGTTAGAAGCTGCCACTGCGTTATGATCTATCGCGCCTCCAATATTTATATTATACCCCCGTCGAAGCCAGCAGCAATATACGTCTACATTGCTCAGGTTGACCGGCCACAAAAAATACTCATTTTCTCTGTTCAGGATACGAAGTCAAGTTCAATGCAGAGAGGTTCTGCGTGAATCTCCCATGAAGACTCTCTTCAGTTTGTCCGCATTCGTCTCCGTGCTACCGGCTAGAACAATTTGGCTGAGTTTAAGTAGTATCTCTCTGTTTGTCAAATATACTTTTATTCAGCAGTTCACTTAACAGCTAGCCAACTAAGCTCATAATTCAACCCGAAGAATATACTAATATCGCTTTAGTGGGACATAGTACGTAATATAGTACATAACCCGCTCGTCAAAATGACTTCTCGATTGCTACTAAAACCTGAATTGAGATACGGGTATCAGCTGCTTAGTGGGGCGCCAGCGGGTTAACATGCTCCTTGGCTGAAGGAGCGCTTGCTTAATTTCGTGATTTTCCAGCAGCCTGTGCTCTTGACCGAGCAGACGACTGGAGCTGTTTCTTAAACGCGGATACGCACAAAAGCTCGATTTCCCGGACAGATATGTCGCATGGTCAAGGCATGCGAGTTAGCTGAAAATTACTCTCGGTGGAACAATTCTGTAGTCATCGCCGCTTTCCTTAGAAGATCTAAACTGATTAGAGTCTATTACCGTCTCTCCGGAGCCCATAGTTTCGGTTTTGAACGAAATCTCCGAAACGAAAGTTTGACATAAAAAGAACAAAAAACACCTGGAAAATAAAACTATGCTCTGCAAGTGTATGTGCACAAGCTACACTTAACCGTCTCAGTTCAAATACCTATAAAATTGGGCATTAAACAAAAGAAAATCTGTAAATTGAATGCGCCACCCGTTCAGGCGGCCCGGCCGAGCCGATGCGACCTGGACTCAGCCGCCATGTTTGTTTGGTGGTGGCGCCCCCTATAGGTGAAGAGAGTGGACTCGCTAATCTCCAACGTTCGTTCTGCTGTAGTCGACAATACTGCGTTGGTTCAACAATCGTAGCGCGCACCAGCTTTAAAAAAAAAAAAAAAAAGTAAAAGTTTTTGCACGAGTTAACTGAGGCACCCTGTTATTAGACGCGCAAAATACATATTTACGAGTTGTACAGTCCCTCCTGTAGATAATTTGATCAAGATGTTCCACCTGCCTAGACGACTTGATGCAGCGAATATAGTAGCTCAGTCAACGCTCTGCCATTTCCTACCTACGAGACGCCTTGGAAAGGTTCTCGTAAACATTCAAAATACCCCTGTTATAGTCACCGACAGTGTGTGAACGGCAGGCGCGTCCTTCGAACGCCTCCAGCACGCGCTCGAAGTGAACGAGACGCCGAAGCGTTGTCGAAGGTAGGAAGCTCCTCCCTGCCGTTCTCACCTTGTCAGTGAATATACAGGCCGCTCTATTCGGGCCTAAAAAAATTCGCATTATTAAGTCAATGAACAGAGTGCCATGAACTTATCACAAAGGTGTATTTGGGGATGGATAAATCATATCCCCCCTCCCCCACCCCCAAAAAATAAAAAAAAGGAAAAATTTGCTTTTTTCTATATGCGGGAGGAGAAAAGAGGCAAACCGTCGGGTTGACGTTGCTGCTCCCATATGGCACCCCATGGTTGTACAAACACTCGAAAGCTTCCTAGAGATTAACAGCCTGAAGCAGATTTCGCAGATCCGAGCGCGTGTAGTAAGATATGCGAGGAGCAGCGTAAACCCGACGGTTTGCTTGTTTTTCTCGCATAGAAAAACGAACAAGTTTTCCATTTTCTTGCATTTTTCCCCCAGTAACCTACACTCACAAAATTTGAGTACGACCAATGCACCACCTAAAACACCTTTGTGAAAAGTTTACCAATGGCGCTCTGTTCACTGGCTTGTTTACAAGATTTTGTTTTATGCCCAAATAGGTCTACAGAACACCCTGTAGATGACTAAAAACAAAATGCAGAAAGACCATCTTGCTGTAAAAACCAACCTTCACAAAGGACTTGCCAGCCACTACCACTATAGCATTTGGCACATGCTTCCCTTGCCAGCGAAATTAGTTCGCTTGCATGCTGCTGAGCTGCAATTTTTTTACATTGTAACTGTCTACAGACAATTCCACTCTTTACGGGAGGTCAAAGCCCCTCTATTACTAGAACATTTTCAGATAAGATCGAACAACCATGTCCGGTGGCCATTTATAATTTTGATGAAAAAAATATATTTTGCTGGTTCCATGCCAAGAAGAATAAAAACAATCCTTGTTCTGGGAAAACAAAAATTGTCTTCGCGAAAACAATTTGTAAGCCAGTACGTGCGCGTTTTGCGTATTGCGCGATGTTGGCATTTCGGGCGGCTTCCCCAAAAAAACTGTTCTGGCTACGGGTCTAGAAATATTTACTGACCAATTAGGTATAGGAAAGATTGACAAAAAGTATGAACCACAGAGTAGTAGTAAGGTCGTTATTTTGAGAAACAAAATCGCAAATATGGCACATTGCACAATAGCGCTCTGGATTAAAGATTTTTTTCTCCGTATCTATAAAGGCTAAGGTCTTCAAACTTTGCCAGTGTGTTGCTCTGTATATAGTTCATCTGTGCATGAAATATGGTTGCCCTGATTAACGGCATAAATTTACAAGAATTGCTCACACATGGGCATTTAACTAAAAATGCATTATTTTGAAAATCATTGTAAAAAAAGACCATCTTTACTTCTCTTTAAACTCTCCAATATTAACATTTATAATATGTACTAACAGAATCTGCAAAAACATAACGGAATATTTGTGTGTCTTTGAAGTTATAAAGCTATACATATGGCCAAATTCACGCTAACGCGATTGCCATAAATGGGGCGTGCACATACCCATTCTTCAGAATTTCACTATTATTAAAAAGCGTAAAAATGCTACAGGGTGGTCAGGAAAATACAAACTGACAGCACAGAGGTGAACGGTAGTTTTGAAGGGAAAATTCTTAATACATTTTCGTACAACCGACCCAAAAATGCCCTTGGGCCCGAGCGATCGAGAGGCGCCTCCCTGTAACATGCTTCGCGGTGCCTGTTTCAACAGCTGGCGTGTAGCGTCTCCGTCTACGCGAGGTAAAGGAAGCAACTGGAGCGACTTTGCAAACAGATCAGCCTACAACCTTGGCTGTAACATGATATAGGAGGAAGGGCGCTGCAGAACCTGAACCTGCGCCGCCTGTGAGCGCCAATACACGTTTCCAAAAAACGCTTCTAGGCCGCCGCCATGTTGCTGATGCTGATGCGGCTAGTGCGACTCTCGCGCCCTCTATCAGCTAGAAATTTTCTGCCACTCTCTGGGACTGTGAAGACCCGCTCAGCGCGGTTCTCTACCTGTGTTTTTGCGGTTTTGCATTCGACGTTTTCTCGCCCTCTTGAAAGTTTCCACTTAATTTTTTTATGCATGCTGCGTACCCTTTCTGTGTTATCTTCCACTATGAGAAATAAGGCTGGTAAGTGCCTGCCATTCAAGCTTTTCTGCTTGACATTCACGGGAAACGAAGGAGGTGAAGGACGTCGAACGACCCTCGACGCGATTTTGCGAACATTGTTCTTCCCCCTCCCAGAGATAATCCGAGTAGAATCCTCAGTCATCTCCAAAAATAGTTGTCCGGGTTGGGGTGGGAAACGGGTCAGTCGCGTTCGTTCCTTTGACTTGGTGCTGTTGTGAAAAAGAAAGCTCTCCACGAAACGTGCCCCAAAACGAAGTCAGCTTGGATTCCGTCCGATCGTCAAGATGTGACCGTCGACTGTGACTGTGTTATTTGAGACCTTTCTCAAATAAATTATTTTCGGATAACGCTGCATCGTGTGGTACGTACAATATGTTGTTCGAATGTTAACACTTTCTAAATTGTATGTCCGTGTCCTGTCCACCGGTAAACACGTTATTTTTGAGCGTGAAAAATGCATGCCTTTCGGCTCTCTTCTGTTGTAATTTATTTTTGACAGCTAAGCGCTTTGTCGTTTGTCATGCGGCGAATCGCGCGGAGCCGTCAAAACTTATCGTAAAAAACACACACAAAAACTAGAACTATACATTTAAGTCGCATTCGTTCTGTCGCGTGCGTACCCAACAAAAATAGTTTATAGGTTTTTTATTGCTTTTTTTTTCTTCTTTCAAATGTGGTACAATGCTTTCTCGATGACCTCGGGAAAATACGTGCACCATGAAACACAAAATACAGCGGGAAAAGACGAGAATTTAGCCGCCAGCATTGTTTGAAACTGCGCCTACGCAGGCTGCGCTTATCGAAATCACAGTCCTCTCGGTTAGGGTTAGCAGGGACGCCGGTGAGAGTCTAGCCTCAAACCCAGTGACTGGTCTCGAAAACGGTTTGCTGCCCCTGGGGTCGAGTGTTTCTTAAAACCGCGCAACGCCAAAAAAAAAAAAAAAAGAATTGCGATTGAATGAGACAGTCTGTAACTTAATCTATATGACAACGGTTTGGAGAATCGTGGAATCCAATTTGGGTATGCTCATGTGACCTACGTCAGTGATAGTGCAGCAAGCCACGTTACGAAGAAATACCAACTGCACGAGCTGCAGAGCAACAAGTACACGTCAGCGAAGTGTATTTTTTCTGCAACTGGACATGGCAAGAGTGCCTGCGATAGAATCGGAGGTCGTGTCAAGCACCAGGCAACGTTGTACAACCTCCGACTGTCCACCACGTCGGTGATCAAGTGGGCGTCAGAGATGGTTGTCCCCACTGAACACTAAACTGCCGAACGTGAAACCTCCCGAAAGCTGACGTCAAAGCGTTCAGGGACATGAAAGCAAAGGAGTGGGACTCTGTTTCTGTTGTGCGCGGGATTCAGTCCTGTCACTTGTGTGGGAGTGTACGCGGTCCCACATTTCGCAACCACAGCTGTTTTAGCAAGAACAGTAGACGTAAAAAAGATATATTTTTGAAAGTAAAGTCTCCTATGGCTGGCGAAAAGCAGATCGATGTTGCGAGCTTGCGGTGCCACTGAGAAGAAACGAACAGTGATCGCTACAGGCAAAACAGGAAAAAAATGTTCCTCCTCGGAGTGCCAGGAGAGCGCCGTGACCGACTCAGGTCACCGTCCGGCAGAAAGAATGCACGCTACAAGCGCCGACTGTGCGCACAGGACCTTGACTCATTAAACTCGTTTCAATTGTACCACTTTAAACATGTGCTCTTTCTTATCACTATTTAAACGTGGTCGTCAGCAGCCCAGCCTCCCCACGAAGGGTATACGCTCCGAAATTCACTGATCCGAGAAATCTGTATTTAAATTGTTGGCTTGTGCATGCTTCAAACTCACCTTAATCTTTTGTAGGAATTCTTATTTTTCACGAACTCCTGTCACAGTGCGTTCTCTTCACAGACCTCCTACATTTTTCGACCACTTTCTTGCCCTTGTTTGAAATCGGCAATGTCCTATTTTTCTCTACTCCCGTTACGGCAATCATGTATATTTAGCGCTCTGTAAATTCAAAAATATTGCAAAGCAATTTTGAAGGGCCTGATAGGACACACCTTGATCTGTGAAAAGTAGAAGAAAAATTAAGATGGTCTTCATTTTAAACTGAATTTCCAATTATTGCAAAATCGGTAATCTGTCTATATATCAGTGTATTTTTTTAGAAAGGTTATCGTTTTGAATTGTAATGACTAGTTATCCGAATAGTAAACAAACGCGTCCAAATCATATTAAAAAGAGTTTGAATTTCAAGTCTTTTTAAGATCCCGATCCAAAAAGCTCTAATTGCTTAGTAATCGATAATACATGTTTACCTCCTTTTACTCTATGCACAGTCTCTGCACAGAAAAATAATATATATATATATATATCAGTGTGTCGAACCGAAAAAAATGCGGGTTCGGTTACGGTTCAGGTTCAGGTAAATTTATTTTGTTCCGGTTCAGTTCCGGTTCGATTAATTCGATCCGCGAACCGGTTCGGAAATTATAAATGACAAATTGCAACATCAAAATAAATTACAAATAAAACATCTGAAATCAGCACATACGAAACGGGATACATCGTCGAAACTAGTAGTGCATAACGTTTATAAAAGCCTGTAGCCAATGCAAGCGGCAAACAACGACTGTCTGATGACAGGGCTGTCTGTCACGGGCGCTAACTCCAGCGTCTGCTGAGCGTTGGTTTGAGCGCACGCGGCCGCTGACGGAAGCAACAGAAGCTCGGCAGATCCTTTGTCAAATTCGAAAGTGCGCGCAGCTTCGCTTCTCCGCGAGCGACTAGGGTTTGTATCCCTGTTTTTTTCCCCCGCATTTATCGAGTTTCCGGTACGAAAAAATACGGCATGTAAATCTTGACACTTCATAGCTCGATATACTCTGACCGGTAATTGGGGCAGCGAAGAGCAGATATAATTCATGAATGCTCATGAGTCAACTGTAAATAAAATTTATTTCTCACCCTCAAACATTATCAAACTCCACAGCCTTTTCTTTTCTCATTCCGATGGAAGCAAGCTTCAAGAACTCGCGCGTTATAGAAACGTGTTATGAAATGAGCACACAGCAGCATTTAGGATTTACGAGATTGTAGGAAAATGAAATCCCGTGACGCGATTTTTTTTGCACAGCCTTACAATTCTCTTTCTTCCGTGCAAGCCGCGACCAGCGCAATACTGGTTCCTACGTCAAGATCAGGGTGTCGAACCGGAACCGAACCGAACCGAAAACCGGAACAGAACCGCTATTTTTAGCCGAACCGGAACTGAACCGAACCGAAATCTTCGCCGCCATCTTGGAACTGAACCGGAACCGAACCGGAAAAAATATAACGGTAACCGGTTCAAAACGGTTCAAGGTAAGTTAATTTTTATTTTTTGTTAGTATCACAAAATGAACAAATGGGAAAAAAAATTGGCGGTTGTATTTATATCTATTGATCAAATTGTCATATACAGAATTGCAATGTATGTAAATTGTGGGTTTTCGTGGTGCTTTTGTATTGACACTATGATTAACCATGTGTCACGTTGTCACGTGACGTCATGGTGTCAATACATGCTGTAGAGTAATGTCACTTGACCTCGTGACGTCACGTGACTTACTACGTCAACCCGATTTAATTTGAGGAAGTCACTAGATGTATTAACCTTGTTGACCGCATGACGTAACATGACATCACAATTTTGCACCGAACGTCACGTGGCACCCTGACGTAAGCGATTTTCATAACCCCTAGTCGAGTGCTCGGGTTCATAACAATCAGCGTCGACAAACGAAAACATACTGTATTGTAAAGGTTTCTCTTCCCCGCATTTCGGGTGCAGACCAAAAAGCGTGATCCCGGAAACTACCTTGCTTGCAAAAACGCTCTTGCCAAAAAAAAAAAAAGTTTTTGTCGCGTTAGACACTTGCGCCGTTCCTCACGACGATGCACTAAGAATAATGATACGTGTCTTTCAAATCCTTGGTTTTCACTGAGCTTGAACCTCCTGCAGCGAGCATTTTGCACCATCGAATTCGATTTTCTCAGCAAGAAGAAATCACAATGACCACCATCCTATAGTGGGATGACGTCACGTGCATAAAATGTTAAACAGTTCAGCTTTCTGGTGAAATGTGATGCACGCAACACTAGCAATAGATGTGCTAATTGTAAAGTTCTGCAGTATTTATAGCAGTCGCGCGATGATATATGGCAGCCTAGAGGAATGTTAGAGCGCATGAAATTCTAGCAGAGTGTTGTAAAGTGAGGACCCAAAACAAGTGCAGGTAAAACCGAATATAACATTAGCCTTCCGAGGCAGTATTTCGTGAAGTTTCGAGCTCATGCAAGCTGATGAAATGTGATTGATACTAAAATTTTAAGAATCTTTGTCTGTCCTACGCGCTATTTATGTAAAATTATGAATTTGATTTCGTGCATCTTAACGCATCTCTTTTTGCAGTAAGGCGTTCTGTAATGAATTGTTTGGAAAAATAACATGAATTATATTTCTCTTTTTGAACATTTCGTGTATTTGACTTCTAATCTATCATGTGACCACAGAGTCCTTTTTGGCGTACCCTGCTACCCGATGTTTCACACTGCCAATCAGCCAAACAGAAAAACAGGTGTACGTAGACTCCACAGCTCGCGTATAGTTTCGAGTATCGTCCTTCCGCGTTGGTCTCAAGCGGTTATGTAAACTTTATAAAGTAAAATTTATTGATCATTATAAAAATATATTTATTTACTAACTGAATATTTGACAGCATAAATAAAGGGCCGACCACCCTAAAGCAATGCCCCCAAATTATCTGAAAGGTGTTCTGCCAATCGTTTCCGGCGTTTTTATCATCGACAGGCACGTTGTAAGTGATATGGGACAGCCTTACACGCATTCTTATTTTGAAGCTAATTTAAATAACTATGAGTTCCTCACACATATAACTTGTCAAACATATAGAAGTCTGTTATTGCCTCTTTTATGTGGTGAACATTACTTTTATGTGTCTGTGAACTGGACAAAAGCAAAGTAAACAAGGGCGCGTGGCGAAACTATGACGATTACGCACGCAAACCGTCAGAAAGTGTCCAATTAAGTAGCTGCCATGTCGAGTAGAACGTGAAATACTACTTCGTTTTACTTAAAAGGCCCATGAAACGAATTTTGGGCTGAAATAAATCAATTTATATTGGGATTTTCCTAATAGCACATCGTTCAGTGGGCCAAGAGAAAAAAAGTAGAAAGTCAAAAGCCTGACTTGCGGTACGAAAATTTTAAAATACAGCGGACTATTTCGTACCTCCTTCCCTTCGTAAGCTCTCTGCCTTTTCACTGTGATACATCCGCGGTCCCCGCAGCGCGTCACCGGGCCCCCGCAGCGCGTCACCGGGTTCAAACGCACTTCACACGACTCCGGACCTCACTTACTCCCTTCACCCCTACGCTGACATTTTGGTGGAAGCTACGCGCTTGTCGGACAAATCAGCCGCCTCCCTTTCATCACCTGACCTCATTCTCTGTGCGTGGGTATGCGCGAAAGGGCGTGATCACGTGGCAAAAGTGTGGTTGGCCCAACGAGCACGTAGCTTCCACAGCACTGTCAGCTTCGGGGTGAACAGGGTGGGGAAAGCAACTTTTGTCTGAATTTTCAAATCAAATCAAATCAAGTCAAATCTGTTTATTTCTGCCACAAAAATACATTCATGACAAGGGCGCTGGAAAAAAAGCTGCACGATTGCAGCTTGACGAGTCCCTGCGCCCTAATACAAGGCTGCAGCGGCACTGACATTAAAGAAAGCAAAACAGTATACAGGGTGTTTCAGAGAACTCAGGCCAAATCGCTCCTGCGAAAACTACTAATCGCAACGAAAAAGGCTTGTGTCGTTTTGGTCGTGGGCCAAGGGCGCATTTACCAAAAATTATTAAAGTCTGCGATAATTAAGTTGTTAACTATTTTTGCGTAATTAACTTTTTTAATATTGTGTTTAAGGGCATGGTTTTAATTACAAAATTCCTCAGCACCATCAAAAACACTAAATCAACAAATTGCAGAACGATAGAAGGCACGCGAACCATTTTACGGCTTTCTAAAAAACCGCAGAAATTCGACGGGTTTTTAAGTTTCGGTTTGCTATCGGAGCGCATATCCGCCCCGACGGTACCGCGCCCCGTGGAGAGATAGTGCAACCAACCTCTGCTGCTGAGGTTGGATGCACTATCTCTCCACGGGGCGCGGTACTGTCGGGGCGGATATGCGCTCCGATAGCAAACCGAAACTTAAAACCCGTCGAATTTCTGCGGTTTTTTAGAAAGCCGTAAAATGGTTCGCGTGCCTTCTATCGTTCTGCAATTTGTTGATTTAGTGTTTTTGATGGTGCTGAGGAATTTTGTAATTAAAACCATGCCCTTAAACACAATATTAAAAAAGTTAATTACGCAAAAATAGTTAACAACTTAATTATCGCAGACTTTAATAATTTTTGGTAAATGCGCCCTGGCCCACGACCAAAACGACACAAGCCTTTTTTCGTTGCGATGAGTAGTTTTCGCAGGAGCGATTTTTCCTGAGTTCTCTGAAACACCCTGTATAACAATCATACATGCACACAAAAAAGAGAGATATACATACATCTAAGTACACACATTTTGAGCTATCAAAAACGTAAATAATGCTTATATATTACAGAATTTCTTGTAGGGTACGATTACTTACAGTGTATATATCAAGGTCGCGAGAAAAAAGGAAGTTTGACAAGAGCGGTAGTTGGTAGCGGCATCTCTGAGTGCCGAAATTTGTTCTAAATGCAGGAACACGCCAGGGGGCCTATGACGCGATGGGTAAATGGACTCGTTTTTTTCTAGTTTTGCGAGGTCTAAAAATATGTTAATATTTTTTCTTACGCATTGTTGGTAATTTAAGATCTATCTAGAGGAATACATATTATATGTATATCAATGATTTTATGCTTTTCAAAAGAGGAAGAGAATGATAATCACGAGGTACATTTTCAATTATTCTAACAGCCTTTTTTTGTAAAAGACGCAATTTGTCTAAATTGCCCTTTGTAGTTGTTCCCCATACTAAATGGGAATAGCAGATTACGAAATGAAAGAGGGAATTGTAAATTGATCTTTTTATGTTTACTGGGAGTATATGCCTGTATTTATTCATAATCCCGACAACTCTACCAAGTTTTTTGTGAATGTATGTTACATGATTATTCCATGACATATGACTAGAAAATATAACACCGAGAGTCTTAATGGTATCCACACATTCTATTGTGCATGACCCAAAATACAAATCGCGTGATATTCGTACATATGATCCGGGACATTGAAATAAGACTGCCTTAGTTTTAGCGGTATTTAGAATGAGAGAGTTAATATTTATCAAATTTTTTAGTTTACCTAGGAAAACGTTTGCTGTAGAGGTAAGTAGGTCTTCTTTGGAACTAGAAAAAAATATGCTAGTATCGTCTGCGTACATAATAAATTTAGCGGAAGTTTCGATACTTACTATATCATTCACGTATACGAGAAACAACAGAGGCCCTAAAATACTACCCTGAGGAACCCCGGAGTAAATTCGTTCAGTAGTAGATACATAATTTCTAATTCGAACATATTGGGATCGATATTATAAATAAGACGTTATGAGCGATAATGGGATACCTCGGATGCCATAACGTTCAAGTTTATTTAGAAGAATTTGGTGATTTATCCTATCGAAAGCTTTGCTTAAGTCTATAAATATACCCAACGTTAAAAGATTTGTCTCAAAATTTTCTATTATTATTTCCTTCTGCACCAATAACGCAGTTTCCGTAGATTTATGTTTCCTGAACCCGAACTGAGAATCAGTCAGTAGTGAGTATTTTTCAAAAAAATGTAGTAGTCGAGAATGCACAATTTTTTCAATCTGTTTCGAAAAGACAGGAAGGATAGATATGGGTCGATAATTACTTTTGTCATTTCGATCACCACCTTTATACACTACGGATACTTTCGCAATTTGCATCCTTCTAGGAAATATACCGGAAGACAAAATAAGATTGTACAGATGAGTTATACATGGTAATAGCAAGTCAACTACGAATTTCACCGGCCCCAATTTGAAGATCCTCACAGTCATAGCTACGACTGTTTTTTTATATTCATGAAAGTAGATAGTACTTCTTTTGTATCACATGGGTTCAAAAACATTGTCTCGTTTATTCTGGGGATATTATTTGCTGCCGAACTGTTATAGGTACTTTTCCCTACGCTCACAAAATAATCATTGAACATATTCGCAAGTTCCACACCAGAAATAGTTCTATCGCCTATATCTATACTAGTGACTGCTCTATCTTGAGTTGGATTTTGTATTAAGGAGTGCAAATGTTTCCATACGACTTCGGGTTGCTTTAAACATGAAATGTCAAATAGATCGGCATAATAGCGGTGTTTAGCTCGTTTTAATTCTGTATTGACAAAGTTTCTAAATTTTTTAAATTCTAGCAACATTTTTTTCATTTCGTGTCCTAAGAAAATTGCCATAAAGAAAATTATTTTTTTTAATAAGTCTTAAGAGCCGTCTAGTCACCCATGGCTTTTTGCACTTCTTATTACAGTGAATTTCCTTATACGGAAACGAAGAATAGTACGCGTCTTTTATCCTGTCTAAAAAGAGGTTATAGCACTCATCAACATCGGTTTCCCTCAACACGTGACTCCAGTTAATAGCCTCGATTCTTTCTCTAAACTTTTCAAGTGTTCTGGCGTTAATATTTCGGGACATTACTGGAAGGTTAGTAGCCCTGTTACATGGCACATTGTTATTAATGAACATAACTATGCGGAGATGATCGCTTAACCCATAGCCCAGCACACCAGCACTAATGAAGTCTTCACAGTCATTGGTTATAAACAGATCGATTAATGTTGACGTCGAGCATGAAACGCGAGTTGGAGGAATTATAACATTACTGAAATTGTTTGACGTCAACAAACTTGCAAAGTCATCGGTGACTCGGGAAGCTTCGAACATGTTTATATTAAATCCCCACACAGATACAACTTACAGCCTTCTTCATTAGCAAAACAAAATAACTCTTCAAAAAAATTTATAAACACCGAAATATTTCCCTTTGGCGGGCGATACAAGACAGAGTAAATAGAACAATTTTTTCTAATACAAAGTATTTCATAGTTCGGTGTAACAACAGAGTAATCACAGAGGAGCACATAGCCGGAAACATTAGTCTGCAGTGACACACCGCCCCCACGACCATAGTCGCGATTTAAGGAAAAATTATAATAACCCGAAAGAACAAAAGCATCATCATCGTCCTTATACCATGTCTCTGTTAACATTATAACGGTAAAAGGAGTTTCGATTGAATCAAAAAACACTGTAAGATCATCTCCTTTCGAACGTGCAGACTGTACATTTAAATGGAAAAAGCTAGTTTGTGTATTAGTCTGGATTTTCAAGAAATCATTTAGACCTTCTAGTGTCATGGTACCAAGACTTACAGCCATACTGAAAGAAAAAGTGTACCAAAACGAATACCTTTTTCCCTCTCTTTTTTAGGGTTAATAGATCTTATCAAGGTCGCCTTCACATGAAATTTGAATGACAGGGGCTCCATACGCCTTCCTTGCTAGAATCTTGCAATTTTGCACCCAGACATATCGCCACTGGAATTGACGCTTCCTCGACACATCCATTCCGAGCAACCTTTTTATAGAGGGACACAAATGCTCGTTCACATAAACGGGTGATTCTTCTGTCAGCCCGAGGTCCTGGCAAGTTATCCGTTTTCGCTTTGCTTTGTTAAGGACGCTATCTCTTTTCTGTCGGCGTTGAAATTGAACTATCATGTTTGTTTTGCTCATTTCTTTAGTCGGAACACGATGACATACTTCAATATCGGAGATAGCAATCGGTTCTCCGATTATGTCTCCCAGCTTAGTTACTAGTTCAGCGACGTCTTCCGTTTCGATTTTGGGGATCCCTTTTATCTCAATGTTATGACGCCGCGAGTATTGCTCACACTGGACGAGCCTTAGCTCATTTTCTTTTAGTGACATGGCCATCGCATCACATTTTGCAGTTAGTTCCACATTTTTTTCTTAAGAGCGGTGTTCTCGTTCACAACAGCATCAAGTTTTGCCTTTATGTCTTCCACGTCCTTATTTATAAAATTCATCCCTTCGTTAATTTCTTTTAACTCTTTGTTTATCTCACGCCGTTCATTTCGGAAGTCTCTCTCTAATGACTTAAACTCTTTTTTTATTTCGTCTTTTAGTTCGAGGATTAACTTTGTCGTTTCATGTCATGTTTGTCATGTTGAGCGACGGGCTAATCTTCTAGGGGAGAATGGCTGTGTCCGGGTACACAAACGAGAGTCCGAGCAGGAGAAGACTCCCCCTTTCCGTCTTCTTGAACTGTTTCGTAGAATGCGCGATTTATGAGTTGAGGAGGAAAGCTAAACAGGAAAAAGTTGTAAAAGCGTTTCATGACCCCTTTAACAAAAAAGAATCTTGAAGGACGCATAAGCTTCGCCGTTAAAAGTGGAACGCGATAGCGTTAACGGGCCTCGTTTGCATCGCATTCTTATTTGCCGCGCCAGCGTGCCTCGCGTGGCTTATAGTCAAAAGCCTCTGACTTGCAACCAAAGGTTCGTGGGTTCGAACCCTGCCTAAAATGCTTAATTTTTTTTAATGCAAAGGAATTACTTTAAAGATTGAAGTCATTTGAGACATACGGCGACCTTTAATTCGCATTACATGCCATGTTTTTAATCACTCTCCTTCCACGCATGATGTCACGTTTCAGGTGAGCATCGCGGGTTGTTAGAAATCCTTGCGCGAGGGCATGTAGCTCTGATGTCATGACCCTATCGTCCAATCACGATTTTCCAGTCACGCCACCGACATCGGCTTTTCTGCGACTTGAGCTCCTTAACGCTATCGCGTTAAAATCATCAATTAGCAAGGGGATGCTCATTTGCAAATTAAATTGACCTGCATCTTGTCAAGAACAAACCTCAAGAGCCAGGCTATGCCAGCTTATCCTGTATAAGAAAATGTTCACTTGGGCAAGCGCTATTTTGGGTCAGATTCGATCTGAGTGCGAAGGTGCGCATAGATTAGAGTGAACAATTGCGCGATTACTCCTTGCTGCCTGATTAGTCGCATGCATGAGGAGCTGATGTAAACAGTGTTTGGTTAGAACAACAAGCATTTTGATTGCAGCTCGGTGTTTTTATAAAAAATAGACTGAAAGGAATTATCCTAAAACGTTTGTGACATTTTGAACATTTCATTGCTTTCAGCTCAGTTGTGTCGTCATCATATACATATATATATTGTGAAGCGTATTTCGTAAACTTTATTTCATGATATATATGGCCACGAGGTGCTCATTTCATAATTCTATGTGATGTAAATAATTGCTTAGTTCAAGGACATAATCACGATTTCACTTTTAAAACTGCGACACAAAGTTGTACCAATCGCGGGTATTTTAGGCGACCTATCACACTTCGCGACAACATTTTATACCGTGTAAATAGATCAACTTGAACTTTAGAATTTTACTTAAACACGAAGAAAGGACAAGAAAAAACAGTATAGTTCTAAATTTCAAGCCGATCTATTTACAGGTATGTACCAAAAAGCTCAACTCTTTACTCTTGTACTTAAACATATCGATACAGGTAAAATATATGTTACTGTTAAACCAAGGGATGTTGAGTCGTATGAACACGACGTTATGTACGTTAATGTAGATTTTCTTTTACTTTTGCGTCGAAATTTAATAACTGAATTTCATATATTTTGGTAGCTAAAAACAAAAGTAAATTGCATGGACGATCGAAGACACTAAATAGCTAATCGTTTCACGGCGTATATAGTGTATATTGCCAGAACGAGGCGGAAAATATATTCTCAATTTAGCGGTTCAAACCGGTTCGAACCGGTTTGAACCGTTATTTGTTGCTCCCGGAACTGAACCGGAACCGAACCGAAAGCCGTGAACCAGAACCGGAACCGAAGCAATAAAAATTTCGGTTCGACACTCTGGTCAAGATTCATGGATGCAGCGTTTGTCAAGATTCATGGATGCAGCGTTTATATTCCTAAGACTGAGTGGAGAAGAAAAATATGTAAGCGAGGTGTGTGTCAGTTGACGGCACTTAAAAAAACAAATGGCATTGATAGCACATTCATTGTCAACAGCGCGTGGCCGAACCGTTTTGACATGAGCCGGTAACCGTTATTTTTTTTTCCGGTTCAGTTTCGGTTCGGGTTCATCGCGATAACAATATAACGGTTCGGGTTCAGTTCCGGAAAAAATACCGGTTCGGTTCCGGTTCGACACCCCGATATATATATATATATATATATATGTATGGGCGGTTTCATTTGGATTCAGGCAACGAGTGGCAGTCGTATTTTTTATTTTGCTTCAAATTTTTATATTTTGTGAAGCATGTTCCTAGAAGAACAATCCTTTTTATTTTCATGTCCTGACATGATTAGTTCCTGAGAAAAAAAATCTCAAAGAAGCGGGAAAGAACTACGAGGTTTTGACGATTGTCGTGTGTGGCGTTTTTGAATCACTCTCGATCTCAAAGTATTGAAAAGAGAACGTCTATATTTTTTTAGTGTGATATATAGGCATGTAGGTAAGCCGACATTATAACTGCTATTTATTATTCGTCGCTCCAATTTTTGTAAAAATCCCCAAACATGCCTCCGCGAACAACTGTGACCTAAAATGGGGATTTTATTTTGAATTGACTATGTTTAGTATCGCTTTTAAAATATTACCACGTGTAAAACCATTCATTGCCTTCCAAATTAAGCAAAGTTTGTGTTTTTATCATGTACGAGTACTGAGAAATAAATTATGAAACAGAGAGGGTTTTCACTTTTTGTTCAACTTCAGCACGCTGTCTAAAAAAAAACCCATTTTTAATTTTTTCTTTTTCTCGCGTTGCGTTCTCTTCACACCCTTCTTTTAGCCAGAATACATTTCGTTAATAGTATTTGCCTTGGTTTTGAGTTTCAAGCCTCTAAAAATGCTAAAAAAAGAGCAAATGCCGATGGTGGGATTTGACGATTTTCGTGTGTGGCGTTTTTGAACCACTCTCAATGTCAAAGTATTCAAAAGAGAGTTTCGATATTTTTTTTATTGTGATATATATGCAAGTCAGTAAAACGACATTCCATCTACTATTTATTATTCGTCGATCCAATTTTTGTAAAAATCCCCAAACATGCCTCCGCGAACAACTGTGACCTAAACTGCGGATTTTTTTGTTAGTCCACTATGTTTAGTTTTGTTTTTAAAATAATACCACGTGTGGAACCTTTCATTGCCTTTCATATTATGTAAAGTCTGTGTCTTAATCACGTACGAGTACTGAGAAATAAATTATGAAACAGAGGAGGTTTTCACTTTTCGTTCCATTTCAGCACACTGTAAAAAAAGTAAAAAAAATCTATTTTTATTTTTTTCGTGTTGCGTTTTTTACACTTTTCTTTTAGCCAGAATACATTCTGTTAGAGTTATATGGACTAGTTTTGAGTTTTAAGCCTCTAAATGTGCTAAAAAAGAGCAAATGCTGATGGTGGGTTTATGGGTTATAGCTGTATATTTTATTCTTTATTATAATAATCTAAGGGACGTTGAATAAATACTCATATGAAAAACATGAATGTCGTTAGGCGTATAATATCAAGTTTGCAATTCCAAACGTCTAAACACTATGAAATCGCAACTGCCGGGAGCGGGTTTTCAGACAATTTCTGCCGGTGCCTAGATTGGAGGGGCCTCAAGCCTAAACCCTATGCGCTACATAATCTATACTACGTTAGAAATATCAAAGTATAATATTTTAAAACATTAGAGTAAAATACGCTTTCTATTGGAAACCTAGATTTTTAAATGCGAAATTTTATATTTTTAATGCTAAATTCATGTTGATAACAGAACCAAATTATTTTTCAGCATATTTAAAGGCTTAAAACTCAAAACCAGTGCGTATACCTCTAACGGAATGTATTCTGGGTAAAATAAGGGTGTAAAAAAACACAAAGCAAAAAACAAAAGAAAAATATTAAAAATGTTTTTTATACAGTGTGCTGAAATTGAACGAACAGTGAAAACCTCCTCTGTTTAATAATTTATTTCTTAGTACTCGTACGTGATTAAGACACAAACTTTACATAATATGAAAGGCAATGAAAGGTTCTACACGTGGTATTATTTTAAAAACAAAACTAAACATAGTCGACTAACAAAAAAATCCGCAGTTTAGGTCACAGTTGTTCGCGGAGGCATGTTTGGAGATTTTTACAAAGATTGGACCGACGAATAATAAATAGTAGATGAAATGTCGTTTTACTGACTTGCATATATATCACAATAAAAAAATATCGAAACTCTCTTTTGAATACTTTGACATTGAGAGTGGTTCAAAAACGCCACACACGAAAATCGTCAAATCCCACCATCGGCATTTGCTCTTTTTTTAGCATTTTTAGAGGCTTGAAACTCAAAACCAAGGCAAATACTATTAACGAAATGTATTCTGGCTAAAAGAAGGGTGTGAAGAGAACGCAACGCGAGAAAAAGAAAAAATTAAAAATGGGGTTTTTTTTAGACAGCGTGCTGAAGTTGAACAAAAAGTGAAAACCCTCTCTGTTTCATAATTTATTTCTCAGTACTCGTACATGATAAAAACACAAACTTTGCTTAATTTGGAAGGCAATGAATGGTTTTACACGTGGTAATATTTTAAAAGCGATACTAAACATAGTCGACTCAAAATAAAATCCCCATTTTAGGTCACAGTTGTTCGCGGAGGCATGTTTGGGGATTTTTACAAAAATTGGAGCGACGAATAATAAATAGCAGTTATAATGTCGGCTTACCTACATGCCTATATATCACACTAAAAAAATATAGACGTTCTCTTTTTAATACTTTGAGATCGAGAGTGATTCAAAAACGCCACACACGACAATCGTCAAAACCTCGTAGTTCTTTCCCGCGTCTTTGAGATTTTTTTCTCAGGAACTAATCATGTCAGGACATGAAAATAAAAAGGATTGTTCTTCTAGGAACATGCTCCACAAAATATAAAAATTTGAAGCAAAATAAAAAATACGACTGCCACTCGTTGCCTGAATCCAAATGAAACCGCCCATATATATATATATAAAACCTAAGGCGACCAGTTTTTCTTTTTATAAATATCCAAAGGGACGGTTTCACGCAAGTCTCAAAAATGTGCGCGTATACCGACAGCGACTTTGTGATTTTCGTTCAAGAGAAATTTTATTTTCCGCAAAAAATGTTCGAATATGTTTTTGCGGTTGCACAAGTAAAATATATCTTTTAGAAAAAATAAAAAAATGTCGACCGGATATGGTTTTTCGATTCTATCTGAAAGCGCACAATACAGACAATCTCAGTCAATAAATTTTTTTCTTCCCTGCAGTACTTTTTTTTTTTTTTTTACGTTGTGCGGTTTTTTTGCGGCGGCGGATCTATTGTCGTTCACAGGCGGCGCAGGTTCAGGTTCTGCCGCGTCTTACCTCCTATATCATGTTGCCACCAAGGTTGTAGGCTGATCTGTTTGCAAAGTCGCTGCGGTTGCTTTCTGTATGTCGCGTAGACGGGGACGCTACACGCCGGCTGTTGAAACAGGCACCGCGAAGCAGGTTACATATAGTGGCCTTAATGTTACAGGGTGGCGCCTCTCGATCGCTCCGGCCCATGAGCATTTTGGGTCGGTTGTACGAAAATGTATTATGAATTTTCCCTTCAAAACTACCGTCCCCCTTTGTGCTGTCAATTCGTCTTTTCCTGACCACCACGTAGCAATTTTACGCTTTTTAATAATAATAAAATTGTGAAGAATGGGTATGTGCACGCCCCATTTATGGCAACCGCGTTAGCGTCATTTTGGCCATATTTCTCGCTTTATAATTTTAAAGCCACACAAATATTGCATAATGTTTTTGCAGATTCTGCTAGTACATATTATAAATGTTAATTTCGGAGAGTTCACTGAAAATTAAAAATGGCCTTTTTTAAAATGATGTTCAAAATGATGCATTTTTAGTTAAATGCCCCTGTGTGAGCAATTCTTGTAAATTTATCCCGTTAACCAGGACAACAATATTTCATGCACAGATGAACTATATACAGGGTCACACAATGGCAAAGTTTGAAGACCTTAGCTTGTTTAGATACGGAGAAAAAAAAATCTTGAATCCAGAGCGTTATTGCTCAATGTGGCGTATTTGCGATTTTGTTCCTCAAAATAACAACCCTAATACTCGGTGGTTAATACTTTTTGTCAATCCTTCCTATGCGTAATTGATCCTTTCCCCCCCCCCCCCCCCCCGTGCTCCTTGCTGTGACGCTTGTTTTTTTGAATATATATTTTTTTTTCGTACAAGTCTGTTAGGGATTTACGCAAGCTAGCAGTTTCCCGCTCATTTTATTTCTGAGCAACTGACTCGCCGACTGGCCCGGTTTAGCTAAAAAAAAAAAAATCCGGGTTTATTCTATTTTTATTCTATTCCGGGCAAAATGCATTTAATTTCATTCCCATTCCATTCCCCTCAACGTTGCCGCCATTCCATTCCCATTCCGGGGTCATGAAAATGCGGAATGATTCCGGAATCATTCCAACTTCGAGTGGCAACTCCGCAACACTGGTTCTGTGATGCAATTAAAGGAAATGTCCATGTTTATTGTACAAGTACAAAAACTCACACAATCTACATAAAAATTTCGGTAAATGAAACACAACTAGAGTGCAACAACTCCAAGCAAAACCTTTGGTGAGCCGTTACCAGCACCAATGGTAATTGCGATTTGGGAAATGATTGGCGATTGTTTAGTGGTGACACTCCAGATTAAAATGATAAATGATGTGGTTCTCACTTTGATTCAACAAAGAACATTGAGCAAGTCCCAAGGGTGAATAAAATGGGTCCATCCAACTGAGCCAATACAACTGCACTTAACAATACAAATACTAACAAGGTTCTACTCTGTCCAAACTTGAAATTAAAATAAAGCGAGCTATCACTGTAGAGAAAAATTTACAATCAATGACAGCTCATCAAATTTCTTTGCCAAAAAAGAGGCAACTGGCAACAGTATGCCAACCCAGAACTTGTCCTGTGACACAACACTTCACTGCTCCACAAAGTGCTTCTTAAATCAGCTTCCTGCAATGAAGTAGAATTCAGAGCTTGTACTTTTTGAGATGTTGGTCAACATGCTTGTGAGACTTCGGAAAGGCACAGTTGCTACATCATGACCATGCAATATTCACAGATGCAGAATGAAAACTGAATGGCATTCCCCAGGGTGGGAAATGCACATACCTGCTGTGTGACTCAGTGCAGGAGAGCTACTTTAAGAAGTTGCCATACCCTCCATCACTACACTCGGCTCAGAAGAATTCTGCGAGTACAATAGTACTGCAGTAAAGTGGCCCTTCAATTTAAAAGCTTGTGGTATACACAACGAAAATTTGCCTGAAGAATTTAAGCGTACAGCATACGCTGTGGTACTAATTCAATTAATAAAAATCATGTGACAAGTGTTAATTTCTTCACGACCAGGGAAGAAACTGCACATAAGACATTTACAGGTAATGCAATCATGGCAGAAAGCATACGCTTTCATTAGGAAAGAGACCCAAATTGGCATTTTATACTGACTGCACCTGAAATAACAATTGAAGAATTGAATATAAATAAAAGGACAACAGTTATGCCCCACATCACAAATTCTGTGGCACTGGCAAGGGCGCAAGAGTAAGAGCATAGCTTGCATGAACACTTATGAAACGAAAGTAGTTTTAAAAGCCATGTGCCTCCCCCTACTTCCTGCCTGAAGAATGACCAGTGTAACCCATGAGATGGAGTAGGGAGTCCTTCAAATCTACCACTGGAATGGAAATGCTATGAACACTCCAAAACCAAGAGACAAAACCAATCCACAGCATTGCCCCAGCCCAACAATGACTCGCATAATTTTTCAGTTGCCCCTTCCATTTATGGCCAAATTGAAGATTCCTAGAAACCAGAGGAAATTGATGCCCTCCATCAATAGAGTTACAATTAATCAGCGATTAATTCCCCTAGAGAAGCCAGCACCTGGGAAAATTTTGCGGCTCGACCCTGTGACAGCAGCTACTCTTGGCAGGACCCTTATGCACAATCATGATCATGGTCTATGTACATTGGAGTCGCTTAAATAAGTCCCGCACACAAAAAGCCGGAATGGGGAACTTTGGATGGTAAAACAAAACAGCTCGGCGAGAAAACCGCTCATGAGGCGAGAACAATACCGTCGTCAAGTTCTGTTTTACATCTTTGCACAGGTGGACAACTCAGAGCGATGCTGCAGCTCCCGTTGTCACAATTCCATCTTCGGCCTATAGTACAGCTTCAAGGGGGGATCCTAAAAAAAGCGTTTGGAATAAATAAAAAAAAATAAAGTGGTTTACAGTTATGTCTGCAGCAAAGGGGGTAGGTAGCCTCTTCTACCGCAAGAGACACGTCCATACTGCCGATTTAAGATTCCTCTCATATTTCAATGTTGAGTCAAACTATCTTAGAAAAATTTCCCAGATGATTGTTGAATAAAGAAATGTCAACAGTAACTACAAAATGCAACAATGGCACTGCATTCCGTTTGTTCTTTTTTTAGCAAAGAAAAAAGCATCTACAGAATTAGGCTGCCTGAAATCCCCCCCCATCATGGAAGACTACTCCATATTATCTGTGTCCAAGAAAGCTCAAATTATTTTCCCAGCCAACCTTGCAAATTTGAAAACTTCTCTAACAATTCTCTGGCAACCCCAGGTGTTCTGTGTCATTAGTCATTCACTACAACACTGCACCTGACCATAGTACACTGAAAAGTGCATACTATATTTAAAAGGCCACTGCTGGAAAAGCGTACTACCGTAAAATACCGAGCAAGCGCCCACTCAAAATTTGAAGATAATCGCGAAAAAATAGGGGATGGGCGCATGTGAGATCATCGATTTTACATATATATGTACTGTGCCTATTTTTTCAGACGTTTAAAATTTTGGGGTGGGCGCTTAGTGTGGAATGGGTGGATGCACAATATTCTACGGTAAGTAGATGTTTTATTTATCCCAACCTGGTAAAATTCCCTCTTATCAAAACTGGATTAAACTAGATGTCTCCTTAAACTCGAAAATCACAATTCCTTGAGCTTCTTTTCTGAAATTATTTAGAGATATGAGAAACAAGCAGTAGTACAAACATAGCATACATAAACATATTGATCAATAAAATGAGCACCTGCACTTAGCAAACTGATATTGCAATATTAAAGGGCGACTGAAAAGAAAAAAATGTTTTTTTTAAAGAGTCTGGTTGGGACACGCGTGTCAAAAACCACATTTTATGCGAAACAAATTTTTTTTTAGAGCAATTTGATGTTGCGAGACGTGATTTAGTCGGTAGTCACCTCCTTTCCACTTGTTTTCTCTCTCTGAATTTCGGGCGCGTGGAGGAGAGGTCGATCGGCTTGGCCATCATGTTGAGGTGCAGAGAGTGTATGGTTACCTTGTTGAGGTGGAAATAATGTATGACCATTCCGTGACGTCATGGACTTTGCGCGCAAAATTTGAAATAAATCTGGCGCCGCCAATATTGCTCTAAAACATTATTTCTCGTGTAAAATTAATTTAACACGCGTGTCCCAACCAGACAGTTTAAAAAAAATTTTTCTTCTTTTCAGTTGCTTTTTAAAGGTGTATTTGAGTGGTCACTTTTACCTTGTGAAATTTTGTGGCATAGCTTCTTTGTGTAAAAAAGTGAGAACAATCTCCTTGAAAATTTGAATGATAGGCCTAAATGCAGACACTCATCCTGAGTTCTCCAGTCAGGAGATTGCATCACATGTGAATAAGAGCAGAAGTGCAGACAGCCCCCTTGATGCAAGCTTTTTCTCTCTTTGTTCACCAAGTTGGATAAATGGAGAAAAAGTAAAAATGCCTGTTATATTATTTCTTGCACACTTATCCATTTAATTAAGCAGCCCTGTTGTATTCCACAATAAATCCCTTCACCATTTCGTACGACTCCAAAACTCCAATAATAACGTAAAAATATTTTGTTTTAAAATGTTTCCTGCTTTTTTTCTTTTTATGGGTGGTACAATGTCAAGAGTCAAATGAGACCACATTATAGTTTTGATAAGAGTAAGAAATAGTACAAAAGCAAAGTTAGTAGTTTCTGCCTTTTTACGGTCTTATGCCTGGAGATCAACTCAACAGATGTGGCAATCAATCGGGTACTGTCAAAGCATGTTACTTGTTACACATTGCAAAACTGATTGGGTGGCACACATTGGACCCAAATACATGAAAGAAGCCAGCCATTTTCTTAGAGCTAGGAAAGTGTGCCAAGAATCCAGATAATTTTGGGATTAGAGTACCTTACTAATCTCCGCCAGGAGCAGTCACAGTTAACAATGCCGCATCACCTACAAGTCACGAAGCCCATTCTTCCACTGGTGTGAAACAATATGCTTACCTTAAACCTCCACCTCGTGACGTAGACAAACTTGAGTGTGTGGTCCTTTCCAAGGATTTCTTGATTACAGAGGATCTCGACCTGCAACGAGCAGAGGCGCTGTCCTCCAACTGCTTCCAAGAATACACTGTGGAACCAGGTCAAAAGTCGAGAGTGGGGCGGCTCACCTCCTTGTATTTTTCGAGGTTGTTGAAGAGCTTCTTCGCTATGAACTTCTTGAGGTGCGTGATTGTGGCCTGGGCGGAGCACCGGATGAACTTACGCCGCATCTGTTTCAGCTGCACGCTGTCCGATTCCAGCAGGATGTTGACTTGCTCGTCCGACCGGTGACAATCTGCCTCGTCTTCTTTGGAGGATGACGCTTTTGATCCAGCATCTTTTTCACTGAGCATACCTGAAGGCAAGAAAGGAGACTGAATGCCCGAGCCAATGCCGATGCGATCACGGTAGGTGGGGACAGTGTTCAACATACCAGGAGTGTGGACTTTTGGACAAGGCAGGCCTTTCCGCCTGTAGAAATCTCGTTCCCGCTTGATCTCGTCTGCACACCACATACAGCTTGTCAGTGCCAGCTATGAATAACTATATATTATGCCTCAAGGTTCAAAATGGCAAAGTGGACATGCCAAAGTCACTGTGGACAGCGCCGGAGCACTTTCAACATTCTTTGTTGCAGGTCGACATTGTAAACAGAGTAACGCGTTCCAATCAAAGTTCAACTAACTGGGTTAAAATTAAGCTAGAAAATGTGCAGAGCAAAAGGCTTGAATGGAATGGCATTGCTAACGAAGTCAGCAGCACTGTCAGCTGTCTAGATCACAGAATACATGTAGGGTCCAATTCTTTACTCACTGTACTGCAAGTTTGGCACCAGCTTGTAAACTATATCTTGCATAGTCCTATCGTAGCTGCAAAATAAAAATGTGAAACCAATGAGATTTCAACATACAGAGCAAAGGCAAAAAGTGAATAAGAGCAGCGGAAGTTGTACCTGATATACTGCAACGGGTAACTTTGGTGGATCACAATTTCACAGGTAGGGCAGGTATTATTGTCTTCCAAGTGCTTGACCAGACAGCTCTTGCAGACTGAAAAACAACAATGCCGCATACCCAGTTGCGAGCACTTCCTCCAGAGCACGGGACAACGCTGCACAGACAATTCCTGGCCCAGTACTCACACGTGTGCAGGCACTCGGTCACTGTGGTGGCGTCAATTAAATACCCCTTGCATATCTTGCAGATGATATGGTTATTCAGAGTTTTCAATCGAATCCGCCTTTCCATCTGTACCAGACAAAGAACAAATAGTGAATGCATTACAATAGCCAATCTCAATCGATCAGGCAACGAACCAATCGTAGGGTTCCGGGGGAGCGAAGGAAACGCTATATAAATCAATTACATCGGCAAGCAATCCGAAAATCCCAACTAGAAAACGAAAATCTGTGGCGCCTCATTCATTGGTGAACGCTGCATTTTCGTGACACAACCTTTCAACTTTGTGCCTCTAGAGATCTTCGTACGCTAAATCTACCCCCTAAGGACGCAAGAAGTGGTACGTCCCCCGAACGCCACCCTCGCTCCCTTCACTGAACGGCAAAAACTGCATCAGCAAACCGAAGTGGGAGAGCTTGACGCCAGCTGGTCTTGCCAGTGTGTCGTCGGTAAAGTGCGACTAGACCGCATGCCTTCTGCAAAAAGGAATCCTTCCGAGCTTAACTGAACTACCGTTCGAACTGCGTCACGGCGTCTCGCAGCAGGACAACGCGAAAACATCGAGCAGTGCACGTGCGCGCGTGACGCTGTCCGACATCCATAGGTAGGGGTGCAGACAACCAACCGTGCTCCGTGCGGTGCAGACAGCGCTGCACATCCCTAAACGTCACATCGATTTCGACCGCACGGCTACAGGATCGCAGGGATTCTGAGACGAACATTAAAAGTTAGGCGGTCCAGTCCTTTCGCCTACCCGGTTGGCCGAACATCTCCAATCTGTCGCGCAACACTTTCTCCGATGTTCGGCGTTGCTTGTAGGGGACGATGTCAAGTTACACCGTGCATACCAGTGGAGCGAACGTCCAACAAGAGTTGGACCATACGTAGCAGAGAACAGTCAGGACGGAATTTCATTTCGGTAGCGCTCCCCGGCCAGTCAGCATCCACACCGCCGACATAATCAATGGATCAATGAGGTGTTCCGTTACCTGTCTTTGTAAAAACTCCTGGGGAATGAAAACCATCAAGTACCACTTTCTTCTCAGCTTCCAACAGGTCACATATCAGAAGCCGCGTGCGTTGAAGAGATCCCGCTGTGCCGGAGGATCCGCCTTGTACGCAGTATCGGCGACTGCGGGAGTGAAGGAAAAGCATGTCACAGGGAACCGAGCACGCGTACCAGCTCCACAATAACAACAGCGACTTGCGCACATTTTCAGTCCCTCGTCAAATTGCACTCGTTTAGTCACAATTACGATAAATGCCGTACCTTCGATGTACGGCAAAATAGCGAAGCCGGGATCTCAGGAGCCTCCGTGGAACCAAATACTTTCGGTGAGTCCGTACCGTCCGTGCTCTGCCGCTCCCTCTCTTTTTCCGTATCTTTCGTACCACCGCACCGCCACCGCTCCGCCGTTGCCTCGCGCTGCCGCCACTGCCGCTGCGTAGACGCGTAGCTGCGGTCATATTTTTTGTTGTTGTTCGTGGTGAAATAGTTTTTAAAGATTTTAATTACAAAAATTAATCATTCAACTTAGTATTTATTTATAAATAGTAATCTGCACAATGCACCTAGTAGTTTAATTAAGATTTTTAATAATCCGTTTGTGCAGCGAGTTTACATCGCACCGCCATTTGAAATAACCCGGAACCACATGAAGCGTATGTATGTTTGCTGGCGGCTCGCTGTCCGCGTGTTTCTAGCTTGTCTCCGGGATTTTGCTAGGCCTTGCTGCACGCGTGGTGACAACTTAGGCGGCATGATTTTTCTCCGTTGAGGACAACCGTCAACAAAACCATGGTGAATATCGATTTCGACTTATAGACTTGACAGAGAGCTGTTTGTTGCGAGTGAACAATGTTTTCAAGCTCCACTGGCTCTCTTCTGGTGCCATCCAAGCCGAGAAAATTAGTGCTAGAGCTAGCCGCTGAGTATGATCTACGGATTGAAGTACCTGCGTGCGGACGTGAAATGTCGTGCAACTATCTTGACGATGGTTTATGTACTCTCTCTGTACCTTGTGGAATTAAATCTAAGGCAGCCAAGTTGATAAAGAAATCTTGAGGCATCTGTTTTTCGCGCCGGTGTCAGCCTCTGACGCACGTTCGCGCAATGCATTTATCGTCGAGCGGTAAACCGGGTACATGATATCTATCATACGAGCGAAATAGTCTCTAAAGAGGAGTAAATTGGGAAGATCTAGAAGGTAGACCGCGCCATTGCTGCGTTGTGTCTCCTCTGTGTCGTCCCAGTGAATGATCCAACTAGCCGAAGTTTGCAATAACTGCATTGTACCCGTAGCGCACGAGGTTCGAAGCTCCTCCAACATGCGATTTTAGAGCCTCGATGTAGCCTCGAGCTACATCGAGAACAGGTTATGTTGGCAGATCACGCTTGAAGATCTGCGTTGCGGATGGCCCGGCAAAACGGAGCGTCTGGAGGCTTGACGATTCCGAGCACGTGTGACGGAGCCAACGTCCTTGGTCCTCTTTTCGTTTTTGCAGTCTCAGCTGTTCGTGCTCTTCGAGCACGCGGCGGGCTACGCGCTCTTCCGCGTCAAGGAGTTCGAAGAGGTCAGCATGGCGCTGCCCCAGGTGGAGAAGAGCGTCTTGGATTTGAACAAGTTCAAGTCCCTGGTGCACCTGATCGCCTTCTTCCCCTTCAGGACCGCCGTAAATGCGCTGGAGAACATGAACTGTATCACCGAGGGTAGGGTCTCTGTACTATACTTCATTGACACATCCCTTCCAATCCGGCTTAACTCGTGACCGGAAGTACAGTAAAATCGCATGATGTGATTTCATTGTACTTGTGGTTAGTCTGGCTGCAAAGTGGTGGCCAGGGGCCCTATGTTGCGCTTTTTGGACTCCCAGGAGACTAGGGAGAAGGAAGTGATGTCAACAACGCTCTTTGGATGTTGATTGGTGGAGTTGCTGATAACGGTATCTGCTAAGATACCGTCATCTGCTAAGATACGTTCATTCACACCTACGTCACTTCTTTCTCCCTAGTCTCCTGGGAGTCCAAAAAGCGCAACATAGCACCCCAGGACTCTGACATGATTGTTAATGGGGAGGCACTCACTTGATCGAATGACGTTTTTGTCACCGCCCACGTTTCACCAAATGGCACTTTAGCGAATAGTCGGCCGCCGTAAAGTGCCATTTATGGGTGGGCCAAGTGGGTTCACATTTTTGTAATGAGCTGCCGCAAACTGTCGCCGCGAAGCGGCGTAAGCGCAGTGCAGGGGGGTAAGGGGTGGGTTAACACACGCCCCCGTTATTCACTGAAACGTTGATACACTTAAATATCGCTGTTCGCTAGAGCGTCATTCGCTCATGTGATATGGACCCTTGTTTATGTCCAAGATTTCAACATAGATCTCAATACCAAGCAGGGGACAGACTGAAACAGCAAACAGGGACAAGCGTTATTGCTTATACATGCCTTGCACGTGACGTCATATGGCACTGTACTAGCCGCCATTGCTCCGTACCATGCTCCTTTGCCCATTCATTCTGCAGCATACATTTCGTATCATCAAATTTGTTCTCGAACAATCCTTGCCGAGGAGAACAAATTCGATGGTGCCAAATGTGTGCTGCAGAAGGTGTGGGCACAGGAGCATGGTACGGAGCAATGGCGGCTGATGTGACTTCAATGCAAGCTATGTATTGCCAGTTGGTAGCAGGAGACTGCTATGGTTTCAATAGTGATAAAGTCAGTAAGGTACCATGGCTGATTAATTTATGTTGGGGTAAACTGCGCAAATAATCGCATCAAATTGTGTCGGATGTGTTGCTCGGCATGCTGCCGGTAGCTCTGCATGTAGAAATGGACTTTTAGCGCGGTTAGTGAACTGGTTATACACCACTCCTTGCATGTGTGACCTTTTTGCAACCCACATTAGCTTTGTGGATACTTTAGTTACACATGACGGCATGCTAGGAAAGGTACAGGTTTTGCATCATGCTGCTGATGGAATGGCGAAGGCACATATGCAGTCTCATGGTGTAGCTGCCATTTGTGGGATTGATATGCAACCTTTTCATTATGTATGGGCTTGGCTACAGACAAATGAGAACAACACTGCAAACCTGAAACTTGCACGGGGAACAGAAAAGCATTCCAACAAAACCGCGTGGGCCTTTTTTCATGAGCTTCAGCAGCGTTGCCATCTCTGCATCAGTATGTGCCTGACGAGAGAAAGGGTGACTAACGCCATAGGGACATATGCCACCCTGTGTCAGTCTGGCATGCACTGTGCAGTGTCGACTAGTTGCCTAAAACATCTGACAACAAACAACATCCACCAGGAAACAGTGCAGTGTACTAGTGCTGAGCAAACAGTTATTCGGAGCTTATAAACCTTTCGTTTATATTTTACACTAAAGAAAGTGGACTGGCAGTCTCAACAATTGTGTGGAGTGTCGCTGATGAGGCGCGTGAAAAACGGCCCTTCGGGTTGCGCCCTTACAAACTGCAGTAGTGTGGTTCTTCCAATTATAGGGTTGAAACATGCTGCCACTGACTGCTAACAAAATACGTCCTGGAAGCATAATGATACACAATTAGTCACGTCATCGATGTCAGCTCTGTTGGATGAACTCTCTTGACATCTGCAGTGTTGCATTGCAGTGCTGGCATACATTGTGAACTGCCAACGCAGTAGCTGCTGTTGCCTTTTTTCTTTTTCTTTTGTCTCAAATGATTACTTTGAAGGAATGAGGTGCAGTGCACCATGTTTTCATTGGCAAACATTGTTGCAACTTATGTAGACCGGTATGCGCTAATAAGGGCTGTACAGTGAAATTTGGTTGGACAGGTAGCACACTCTAGTGGAGAATTTTCCCAACCCTGGTATATATTCTATTTTTGCATTAATTTAAGCATCCGGGTGGCCTGCTGAGCCTTGACATGGTGCTATATGTCATTCACCGCCAAGGTGACAGGGCGGTGGAAGCTATAAGCTCCTTGGACCAGTCCTGTGTCAATCTTTTGCCCATATCCATAGGCAGGGGATGGGGTAGGTGATGGAAGGGGGCGGTTGACTGGTCTGGCGAGCGCATTGCTTGCACTGCCTTGTCAGCTCATACTGGTGAAGGCAGTAGTGTGTACAATTTTTCTGTTGGTGGAAGCAGACCAATCATGTTTCTGCTTTTAGAAAAACTGGCTTCTGTGCATGTGCAAGTGCCCACTGCAATCTGGTTTGTTTAGGAAGAACGAGTTTGTTTGTTGCATGATTTGAGTACTCTTCACATGGTACTAGAGAGAGATGTTTTAGTACTGAAATGTTTTGAGGTTCATTGCTTTAGTTTTGTTTTACATGTATTTCTGGTGCATGCATAGTTCTTGTTGAAGTGGCCGGTATTGACTGCTTCAATAAAGGCTGCAGGAACCCCTGGCTGTGCAGTGCTACATTTCTTGTTTGTGAAACATGCCTTGTTCACCTTTCTTGACAATGCCTGTCTTACAGAAAGGCTCTTGAGCTATGAAGCTACTAGGAAGTTTTGATAGAGAGATTTTACAATTTGATAACGATACACAGTACTACCTTGTCATGCCTGGCATTATCAGGTGGTCCAAACCAAGGGGAGTATTGTTATGTGCTATCGAGCAGCTACGGAATGTGCGGATTGCAGCTAGCTTTGCAGTTGAACAATCCTGAATTTCTTCCCAAACGAGCTCCCGCTTTTGCCAGTCATAGTCTCTTTCACGGCCGGCACCATGGTTATAAATTTATCTTGGTGCTCATTTCTGGCATCTTGAGAAGGAGATATTCTGCCACTTCTGAAGTTTGACCTCCTCGTCAAATCTGTCTAAATGCTGCAGAGTCCTGGTGTTGTTCATACTTGTCCTGATTTTCTTCTTTTTTCTTTTTCTTCTAGGTGTTGTGCACAATGACCTGCAAGTGTTCCTTGAAACAAACATGCCCAAGGCAACTAAGAAATGTCGCATCATCCTGGGGCTTGCAGACTCCAAGTTGGCAATGACTGTTCAGGAATGTCTGGGCCTCTCTTGCCAGCACACCGGAGTGGTGCCTGAGATCATACGAGGTGAATGTCTGCTTTTTCACTTAAAAACCCCTAACTGGGATACGTGTGTCAAAACAATAAACTTTATGTGAAAAAATAAAATTAATTTTTTAGCGCATTATTGACGGCGCAAGACGCGATTTAGTCGGCAGTCACCTCCTTTCCACTTGTTTTCTCTCTCGGCATTTCGAGCGCGTGGAGGAGAAGTGGAGTGGCTTCGCCTTCACGACCGAGATGGTAGTTCCGGAATGACCAGTGATGTCTTGGACTTAGCGCGAGAATTTCAAATAAATCTCCGCCCGTCAATATTGCTCTAATTTTTTTTTTTTTTTGTAATATTTATCTGGTGACATTCAACAGTCCCAATCAGACTGTTTAAAAAAAAAAAAATCTTTTTTGTTTTGGAGGGCTTTTTAAATGGTAACTTCGCTCAAAAGTCTAACCACAAGAAATGCTCGAGATCGCTTCGGTCAAGAAAAGTATGACAATAGCCAAAAATATGACGTCAAAGGAATGCCGCAATCCCTACTAAAACCTTTGTCAGAAATCAGGGTGTCTAGCAACCGGGAAAACCGGGAATTGTCAGGGAAATTTTAATTGTCCGGGAAAAATAAGGGAATTGTCAGGGAAATTGTCAAAAAGTGAGCCCAGTCAGGGAAAATGAGCCAGAAACGCCATACACTTCCCTGAGCAAAGGCTTGACGACTGGGGGGCAGAAAAATAGGCAATACTGCTTAGAGTGGAACGCTGGCTGTGCTCGCCCGATGTAGTGTGTGCTACCCGATGCACAGGGAACAGCCGACAAATTCAGTCCAAGCCATGCATTGAATTGGATTGGATTAAGGGCACGACACTAGGCTAAATCCAGTTAAAGCCACTAGATTTAGCAACAAATGGGAAAGTCGCAGACCGCAATCCAATCCAATCCGATCCAAAAGTATGCGAGAGTGCACGTCACAGTGGTGCGCATCTGGCGGCCATGTGGCCATACATTCGGTTATTGACGTGTGTCGTCGAGCGTCGTGTTTCCGGAAGTGGCCTCTTTTTTGACGATGTCGGCGGCAAGAAAGTGCTTGTTTAATCCAGACTGGACGAATCCGAATATATCGGAATATGCAAGTTGGATTAAGCCCGTGCAAAGTAATCCTCACAGTGCTCGGTGCTCAATGTGCTGCACAATGTTTTCTTTGAGCAACAAGGGAAACACGGCAGTTTCCAATCACGCATCGAGCAAAAAGCACCTTGCTGCTTCGAAGTCGCAGTCAATCCGTTCCCAATCTGGACTTCTGTCATTTTTTACGGCAGCTACGAACGTTTCGGCCGGATGTAGTGGAGACCGCACATGTGCTCTGAGGAGCCTGCAGCCACCACAACAAGTGTGAAGACGTTGATGAGCCGGCTTTCTACTGAAGAGCGCTGTGACAAAGGCCAAAATATTTTGGTGCTTAAACTCGATAGCGATTCACGGATCCCTTTGTTCTACAGCAGCATCGGCCTCAGTCGTCCCTCTCATGTTTCCTGCGTGGGAAGTCGCTGCAAAACTTCAGTTAGGGAAGGACAAGGTAGTATATACCACCTGCCATGGTATTGCGCCCTTTTTCGGAACAAGCTGCTATCAAGCCTCGCCAGTGTGCATTTCGCAGTTGCTTCGTTTGATGAGTCGCTCAGCAAAGTACTTAGAAACAACAAATGGATGTGCTTGTCCGATATTGGGACGACACTAACAATGGCACTGTGAAGACGTCAGTACCTCACTTCATGACTCCTGGGCCACACCTGTGCGGAAGACCTGGCATCAGCATTCAGGGAGGCCACAGAGCAGATCAAGCAAGCGAAGACAAGTTTCCTTGGATGGTCCAAATGTAAACTTGAAGTTTTTAAGGTCGCTTAAAGGCGGACGTACAACCTCAGTGTTCTGCAAGGAAGATTATCCTCTTAGCGCTCCCCTCCCCTAAACTGTGAGGGGAGCCAAGTTGTGGCAGGGTAAAAAGTGGAGAGGATATAGGGGAGTGGGCAAAAGTGGTAAGCGCGAAGTGTACGTCAGCCTTTAAGGAAGAACTGAAGGAATCAGACGAGAGCCACAATATTCTGGACATTGGAAGTTGTGGGCTGCTTGTAATGAATGGTGCATACAAGGCAGGCCATGTTGCAACTGGTTGGGATGTAGTAGCATTTATTAGCAGCTACCTCTTCAAATATGTGCCTGCTCATCGTGCCGATTGTGCCAACTTCACTGGGAGCACACTATTTCCTCTCAAGTTCTGTGCAGTAAGGTGGCTCGAAAACGGCAAGGTCATCACCAGGGCATTACAAGTTCTTCCAAACTTGGCAAAGTTTGTAGAGTGCTCAGCAAAGGCAAACAAGCGGCCGACGTGCTCCAGCTACAGTGCCGTTGTGAACGCAGTCGGTGATCAGCTGTTTCCGGAAAAACTAGCCTTCATGCTGTCGATTGCTGAAGAACTGGAGCCATTTTTTGGCAGAATTTCAGACCGACAAGCCAATGGCTCCCTTTCTTTCAACGGTGCTGTATAACGTCCTACGGTCGCTGCTTGCAAGAATTCTCAACAAGGAAATCCTGAATGCTGCAGGCACGCCCCTTAAGCTACTGAAGGTTGACCTGGAAAAACCCGAGAACTGTATAGCTGTAGGTGCCTTTGACATTGGGTTTGTGGCAAAGAACGAGCTCTGCAATGCGCCCAAGCTACCGTAAAATATTGGGGGAGCGTCCCCCCACTTTTATTGAAAACTGGGTTAATCATAGACACAGGCGTTTGTCTGGTCAAATCGGGCGCTTAACGTATTGGGCGCTTAACATATGCTTTGCAGAATTCCCAAATTTTGTTCTAAAAATAAAATATTTTGTATCATTAGAATTCACCTTTTGTTTTATGAAGAAAAAAAGATGTATTTATTTTGTAATAAACAAGATTTACACACACACTGCACCTCAGAAGCCTTTCTGTAAAACTGCAAGGGAGGAAAAATGTGTTCACAATCTCTCGGAATTTGCCTGTGTGCTCACCCTTTCACTGGCATCTAATTTGCTTTCTTTTTTTCTTTGCAGGCTTGCGGTTGCACTTCTACAAGCTGGTAGGCGGTCTGACAGACCAGTCGTCGTCCAAAGCTCAGCTGGGCCTGGGTCACAGCTACCCCGCTCCAAGGTGAAGTTCAATGTGAACCGGATCGACAACATGATCATCCAGAGCATTGCTCTGCTCGACCAGCCTCGACAAGGACATCAACACGTTCGCCATGAGAATCAGGTGGGCATGCAACAGGGTTCCCGCTGGTCTTTTAGGACATCAAAAGTCCTTTAAAAACCCCCCCCCCCCCCCTTTTTTTTTTTTTTTTCCAGGAACATGATTAACAAGAGCACAGCTCTCGGGAGCAAATATTTGCAACTTATAATTCTACTCTCGCGCGTGAAAGCCACTAGGCGCCAATTTGTCATTTGAGGCTTCTTCCACTCTTTTCTTAAAAATGTGTTATGACGATGGGACGGCGGAAAAAAATTCGGTCTAAGTGGTAATTCAATTGTTTTATGGAGCACAAACATCGCGCGTCCTCCCTGGCCTCCCGCAAACAAATATTTTAGAGCGCAGCTCTTAGGTGCTTGTTTCGGCTAGAGCGGCGTCGCTGTCGGTGTATCCGCGCGCGTTGCGTGTATGGGAATAATGCAAGCGGGCGTAACTGCGGGTCACATTATGGGAAATATCTCATGCTAAATTTATCGGAAATATCTCCCCGCTAAACTTAACGAAAAAGTTCCCCGCTAAATTTAGCGGGTAATTGTTTCCCGCTAAATTTAGCGGGGAACTTTTTTTCGCTAAGTTTAGCGCGAAACTATTTCCGATAAATTTAGCATGAAAGTCTTCCCTTAATGCGACGCGCGGGGAATTGTTTCCGCTACCTTTCCCTACTAAATTTAGCTTGAAATTTAGCGAAATTTCCCACTATGGGAGGGTAGAATGAGAGGAGGAAGGGAGAACATGGAGGGGAGGCGGGGCATACCCTCCCTTCCTTCTCTTCAAGAGCTGCTCTTTAATTCGGCATTACAGAGAATTGTAAACATCTCATTTATATATATATACATAAAGAAGAGAGAGAGAGAGAGAAAGCGCGCGCGAGAGAGAGGGAGATATTTCTCTCAAATTCTCTACAACGGTATATCACAAAATCAACATACCTCAAGAGCTGCGCTCTCAATTTCGCTTTTCAGAGAAGCGTAAACGTCTGTAGTTTGTTTAATCTTTTTTTTTTTAGTGCGCAATGGTGACGCGCTGCATGTTAAGCTTTTCTTTTTCTGCTTATTCAGGTTGTGAGATATGGGTACCAAAGTCGGCCCTTAGCCAAGGGCCCAGCCCCTGCTGTAACTTTCTCTACCAGCTTCTTTGCGGAAAACAGCGATATCAATGTATAATGCCTCCTGTCCCATGGAAGAAATCGTGACGCCGACATCGTCGGCTGAAGAAATTTCCGGTGAAGTAGGCGGTGAAGACGGTGACGACGGCGCAAGTGGAACCGAAACATCATAGAACACTTTTTGTTTTTTTAAATAAAGTTTTCATTAAAAATGGATTGTTCAGTTTCTAAAACAATGACATAAAGCAACATCGTTAGGCACATTACTGTCTTACACAGGCTGATTTGTTTCTCCCCCAACTGTGTGTATTTGCGCGATTATTCCTGAAATAACCGATATTCCTATAGCATCCCTGGGTAACGAACTTGATAGCGGTTTCACACGGCACAACTGGAGAACAAAGTAGTTCTCTTAACGCGACTTATTTCCACTGAGGCGACGATAAGGCGATCCGTTGCCGGCGGAAAATCTGAATATGGGTCTCGGACGCATCCAGATTTTCCGCAAGCGACGAGCGGATTTTGCCACCCGGCTTGAAAATCTGCTTGTCGCCGGCGCGGATCCGCCTGCGAATTCGCACGTATAAACGTGCCTTCACACGGCATTGGATTGGCTCCATGGCTCGTAGCGCCCCGCTACGGTGCAATGTAAGGCGAAACGGAGTACAGAATTAAATGTCCAGAGAGTTCCCGAGAAACGAGAACCGTGTTTCTCGGCCCGGGAAAATAAACCATGCATCGCTGAAAGCTCGAACTCCGCGAGAATGATACGCTAGCGGTTGGGATAGAACGCGAAAGTTTGAGAACATGACGTCAGCTGAATCAAAATATAATTGAAAAAAGCGATATATCTCTATGAACCGACGTCCACCTAAGCCTAATATCGTCGAAACAAGAGGTGACGTTGCGGACGTTTGTAGAATTCATATCAAGGACAAACTATCTTCAGCAAGAAAGAAAACATTGTTTTCATTTTTGCTGACATGTTATTTTTTTTTTACTAAGATAAATGCTACAGGCGCACGCTTTGACGTTTCTTGGTTTGATTAATACAGGGCTTAGGTGGATGTCAGCTGATAAAGACATTTATTTTTTCGCAATTATATCTTGATATGGTAATATAAATATTGAGAGCTTAATAAGCGCAGGGCGAGGCTTATTATCTTTAGGTATCTGCATCCGTGATTTGTTCATCGGCGCTCTTATCGGTTAACACTGCAGCCATTTTGGCTGCGAAGCTATAATACGATGCTTGATATTCGCCACGCCCTGCGTTTGTTAATTTCTTAAACTGTCAAGTTAATTTAATTCACACATTTGAAGGCTCCTTTGAGTTTCCATCATGCACGCGACAGTGAAGCAGACATTTTGGTTGAAATTATGTTTTCAGTGAGGAAAGTCCGTTATTATTGTTTAGGGCCTGCATATAATTAAACGCAAGGTAGGGTTAAGCGTTCAAGCGGAAGAAACGCGCATAAAAGCTTTTAAAGCAATAGACTGTGTTGATGGTTCTGCTCATTAACTTTCATTAGGAGTTACCAAAAGTTTACACTTGGCATGTGACCACTTTTATGTTTTAATATCGGGCGTAAAAATATTAGTAGTAAACAAATCTGGTCGGCATGTCGTCTTTTTTTTGCTATCTGGTACTTTGATAATTATGGTGAATGCAGTTTCATTTGGTATGCATTTGTCGAGCACGCTTTTTTATTTTTCAAAGAAAAAAAACTGTATTCGTTTCTTCCAGGATTACTTGCTCCTTAGAACACGCGGAGAGCCAAAAAGGGAATTCTACCCAAGAAACCCGCGGAGCAAAAACAAAAAACGCATTATTCCGGAAATGGAGTAGGTGCTGGTGCACCCAGCGCGACGCTGCTTACCGCTGCGTTCACCAAAACAAATACCGCCTGCGTGGAAAACAACTCCGGCGTTCCAGTGTGCTGCCGTTGGCTGCCGTGTTGCTGCCGCGTTCCCTGCAGGTTTGTCAGAATATGGTACGCTCTTGTTGCGTACCGCAGTGCTCAGCGCATGCTTTAGAGCCTGGAATCAGTTTTCATCGCTTTCCTGCCGAAAAAAACTCAAATCGCAGTGGATAAGTAAGAGTAGGGATGAAGTTGACTGCGCACGATGTGGTGTGTGGTCGTCACTTTTCAAGCGATGCCTTCCAAGCAAACTACGCTAATGGACGAGGTATGTACGCGCGTAAATCACGCTTTCATCGACTTCCGTTTAAGGCCACGGTCCCACTGAATGTGGCAGTTTAGGTACTTTTTGGTAGGTCATTACTCATCTCCTTTTAAGCACTGCTTTGTGGGATTGATGTCATTCGAAAGGCAATGCAATCCTCTTTCATTTGATATTATGCATGTATTGGTTTATACTGTTCATGCGCATTTGTAGCGT